>JAEIGN010000064.1:0-53996 GCA_018903745.1 Drosophila repleta
AAAGTAATATGTCAGAACCGAAACTCAAATTAATATTATATATATATATATATATATATATATATATATATATATATATATATATATATATATATACTATATATATATATATATATATATATATATATATATATATATATATATATTAGTTTCTTTCCCAAATACCTAATTTTCATATATGGCAGAAGGCCTTGCATTTTCATTTACTTTTTTCCCCATAATGTTAGTTTGTGCTTTTCGCACTGCATTGAGGGAAAATGCATAAAAATATGTAGAATTGCAAAAAAAAAAAACATACTTCATGTTAATATGCAGAGCTTTCTCGCTCATTATCGCATCTCTTTTCGCCGGCACTCTGCCGTCAGCCTTAGCCAATTGTGCAAGCATATGTGGCATACGTGCGCACACATACACACATTGAACGCGTCGATCTCAGAACCTGTAAGAGCTAGGGACTTTAAATTTTTTTTTGAGGTTCGCGTATATCACGAAAAGATCGAGTCTTTTTTTAAATTGATATTTTCCATTTTAATGTTATCGATTAAAAAGATTAAGTTATAAAAGTCTTCTTTGTGGCTAGAGCCTTCAAATTTTTTTTTTTGTTTTATGTGAAGAAAGTTCGTCTACGAAAAAAGTTATTATCATTTAATTTCTCATAACATAGGCATCTGGCTGCCCAAGCGCAGTCTGAGTTGCCAGCAGATCGTGTAAATATATATACATATGAATATAAAAGAAACGCTGAATGTTAGTAGTTCATAGGAATATTTGTTGATTAAAATATCATAATGATTTTAGGAATTATATTTTTCAGTGATGCTGATATAAATTGAGCAAATAAATATTTACTTACTTGATATTTGTATAATTTTTCATTTTGTAATACTAATTTAAGTCCCCGGTTTTTATCCAATGATGAATATTTTAATGGTAAGTTTTCTTGATTTTTACTGAAATTATTTTAAGAAAAAAATGGAGGTAAACATATCATTATTGGCCACTCCGCAGAAGGAATTCACAGTAATGTAACTGTAAAATTTGGCTCCTTACACTCCAGCACTATTTTTAAAATAATTACAGATGTGCCACATCAAAGAATACCCAGTACCCTGAATCTTCAAAAAACCCGATATTCCAAACATTATTATTTAACATACAGTGGCTCACAGCTTATTTCAAGCAAGGGTTATGTGCAACTTTAAATTAAAATTTCTTCTAAACTACAAAAGGTAACAAAAAAGTATAAACGTAGTTTTTTTAGTCAGACATTATATATTTCTTAGGGCACTTCATGATTTTTGTCTTTCAATTTAACACTTAAATCTAATAACAACTAAAAATATTGACTTTTTTCATGTCACAGCTTATTTGAGTTAAGAAACTTGAACCTAAAAATACAAGTTATGCTTTGCTTTTAATACTTTGTGTGGCCTCCATTGGCTTTGGTAACATCTTTTATCCGCTTTTCCGTCGATGAAACCAATTTTGCAGTCGTTTCCTGACTTATTTTGGACCACTCCTCTGAAAGGGCATTTTTCAAATCATTTCTGTTTGAAATGGATCTTTTCCGGATAGCCAGATCCAAAATGGCCCACAAATTTTTAATCACGTTAAGGTCTGGTGACTGGGCTGGGGGATTCACGACATGAGGGCAATTCCAAATGAACCAACTCTTTACAATTGCCGACGTATGTTTCGGATCGTTATCCTGATAATACCGGAAACGTCCACCCAGGCCCAGTTTTTCAGCGCTTTGGATAAGATTTTCCTTTAATATTTGAAGGTATCCATGCTTGTCCATAATTCCATCAATGAAAACGAGATTACCAACCCCTGAAGCCGCCATGCAGGCCCAAACTATAACACTTCCTCCGCCGTGCTTAACACTGGGTTTAAGATGCTGCCTTTGAGCTCTGTGTTCGGTTGACGCCAAACATACTGCATGCCATCGGAACTAAAGATGTTAAATTTTGACTCGTCCGCAAAAATAACATCATTCCAGAACGTTATTGGGTGAATAATGTGTTCCTTGGCAAATTTTAGCCTGCAGAGCTTATTCTTTTCATTAATGAAAGGTTTCTTCCTTGCTACTCGACCATTAAAACCCTGTTCTCGAATTATGCGGCGCACAGTTTCTACAGAACATTTCTTGCCAAGTTCATTTTCAATCTCAGAAGTCACTTTTGGTGCCGATAACTTTGGATAAGCTTTTATTTTTCGGATAATCATCCTTTCCTCAGAATCAGTGAAAATTTTGTTGGGTGCTTTACGATCTTTGTCGACCACCCGATTTTCCCGAACAAAGCGTTTAATAATCGATTGGACAGTGTTTGGGCTTAAATTAACAATTTTAGCAATATTTCGCTGAGTCTTGCCCTTTTTAAAGTGGATAAGGACCAATTCTCGCTGTTCAATTGTTGTGCGTGGACCCATTTTGATATTGCCGCTAAACTGAAATTTCCAGTGTGACCAATCTTATTTAAGGTGAAAATAAATTAGTTGACCACTACCACAATACAATAGATAAAAAAATTTCAACATAATTTTTAAGTTCCGGGAATTATGATAAAAAATAAAAGTAAACTGAAATAAGCTGTGACATGAAAAAAGTCAATATTTTTAGTTTTTGTTAGTTTTAAGTGTTAAACTGAAAGAAAAAAATCATGAAGTGCCTTAAGAAATATATAATGTCTGACTAAAAAAACTACGTTTAAACTTTTTTGTTACCTTTTGTAGTTTAGAAGAAATTTTAATTTAAAGTTGCACATATCCCTTGCTTGAAATAAGCTGTGAGCCACTGTATATGTCGAATACATGTATATTTCTATATGTTAATGCATAAACTTATAGTGAAGCGAAATTCAACTTGTGCGTGCAATTGTCTGAACTCAACTGCCCGACATTCTATGTTTGTGTGAAAATACACGCACCGACGCCACCGTCTCCTCGTTCATACAGTACTATGTCGCCAGTGATATTCTGCGTCGTTATTCTTAGAATTTGCAAACTCTGCATTCGAAATAATTATTTCACACTATGACAAACCTATTGCATAGCAGGGATGTGCAAGTACACGAACAGTGGTCAAGCTATGACAAATAACACGTCTCCGTCTGTTATCTTAACTCGTTATTCGTTAGATTTAAGTTAGATTTAAGCTTCGCTCATACAGCAACAGCTTCGAAAGCTTATAAAGCCAGCTGCGCCCTCAAAACCTTGACCGCGCAAAAGAGAAGAAGCGCGGCCAACTTTAAGAGAGAATAAATATAAAAGCAGCGGGTTGGGGAGGAGTTTTTTTTTTTTTTTAATCGCCAGGCTCTATACGTTCGCGGTCGTGTAAATTTGTGTTGAAAAATCACCAAAATTAAATCTTAGCCATTATTTGTATGAACGTATGGCCGATGCCCTGAAGTGCATTAACAACGCCGAGAAGCGAGGCAAGGGGCAGGTGCTTCTGCACCCCTGCTCCAAAGTCATCAAGCTCCTGAATGTGATGAAGAAGCATGGCTACATTGGCGAATTCGAGATCGTTGATGATCATTGCTCTTGCAAGATCATCGTCAATCCAACTGGACGCCTTAAAAAATGCGGCGTCATCTCGAGAAGTGGACTCTCAATCTGTTTGCCAGTTTGGCTACGTCGTTCTGGCCACATCCGGCGGCTCGTTTTAAAAAGTCAATAGTAAAAGTGTGCTAAATAACGGAGTG
Organism: Drosophila repleta; assembly: GCA_018903745.1. NCBI lineage: Eukaryota > Metazoa > Arthropoda > Insecta > Diptera > Drosophilidae > Drosophila > Drosophila repleta. The sequence continues at coordinate 3,708 of JAEIGN010000064.1, forward strand.
AAGAACCTTAAAATAAAACTGTAAATGATATGAGCAGAAGTCAAAAAGAAAAGTGCTTATTTAATTTGACATTGGACACGAATTTATAAGATTATAAATATAGCAATAAAACAAAAAAGAAAAAAAATTATATAAAAAATAAAATAAACTAAAATAATAATAATATAAATATATCGATAAATAATGAAATGAAAAAAATTATATAAAAACAAGTAAGAAAACTCTAGTCGAGACCGCTCGACTATGGGATACCCTGAACCCAGCGAAGAACCTATTCCGTGTATTCTATGTTTTTTGGATACATATGTATGTATGTATATGTATGTTCCGTACAGGCAAATTAAATACTTAATAACTTTTTGTGTAGACTAACGTTTTTAATGAAACTTGCTGGGCGTGATCATGTCATTTTTATGTATATCTGTGCCAAAGACCAAGTCTCTAGTACTTGAAATATGTTATATAACAATTTGAGGCGAAGGACTCGTGGCATCCAAAATTTAACAAAAACCGAAACTGTATAACGCTCAAATATCACTAAATACAAAATTTGAAAACTCTAGCTATAAGATAAATTAAATAGAAGTTTATAACTAAATGAAGATATCGGTGATAGAATCGTGCTATACACGAACCTCCAAAAAATTTTGAAGTCTCTGGCTCCTATATCTTCTGAGATCGACGCGTTCAAACATACGGACAGACGGACAGAGCTAAATCGACTCGGCTTCTCTCCCTGATCAAGAGTATTTATACTTAATGGGGTCGGCCACGCCTCCTTCTGCCTGTTACACACATTTTCAGAAAACATTATACCCTTTTTTCCTTTTTCAATGGGTTCAGGGTATAAAAATTAAGTTTATTGTAGGTAATTGCTCGCCCTCTAGGGAAGGCGGAGACATTTCTGCAAAAGGCACCTGTGGCGAGAAGAGTCACCATCGGAAATCTTGCCAGGGCTTTAGCATTTTCAGAAGCTAATACTTCAGCAAATGCACCAGACTGTCCTCCCTTAAAAGCTAGTGGCAGAGCCCGATGCAAGCTGAAATCGCACGCCCTCGAGCTAATTACGGCCTTATTCAAACTATGATCGAACAAACGATCAGCGATCAACAGCCAGCCTTTATCATGCGAGCCTTTGTTATTACTATCTATGCGGGACTCTCCTTCAATAGGTGTCTGTGCCTTGAACTGTCGCAAAATTGTGGACATAATGCAAAAGTGGGGGAGTTCATTTTGATGATTCACATGAAGGTTTAGGAGTAAATAAATTTATTTATCGAATTGCCATTGACCGACGACACTTTAGATAGCGACGTTATAGGCATGTGCCAAAATATGTATGTATTATTTAGTGGAAAAGATCTATCATGGTACTGGAGATACCATAAACAAGTAGATCGCATTAATTGGTCAGACCTGTGTTCATACCGGCGTCAACAGTATGACGATTACCGCTCCAAGTTTATAAACATGGAGATGATCAGAGCTCGGAAGCAAAAAGTAGGAGAGTCTTATTCCTCGTGTTATGAAATAAGTTGTTGCTTTAATCAGGCGAAGCCGAAGCCGGTAGTGCAAAGAAGACAAGTTTACGCTGTGGAGGAAACAGGAGATGATACAGAAGAATAGCCAATCAATATAGAATTTGCAGCCATACGCGCCTCCCAAGAAAAATTATGCTGTTGTAACTGCGAAGAAATAGGTCACGTGTGGGAAAACTGCTTACAATCTTCGTAGAGTTTTTTGTTATAATTGTGGCACTTCAAAAGTGTACGAGCCCCAGTGCAAGACTTGCAGGCTAGGCTAGCGGGAAACCAGCGTAGGGGAGTATCCTTAAAAAATCGTATGCCCCCGAAATAAAAGACTTAGTTGAAGAAACGTTTCCTTAACAAGTACCATGATCCGTAAAGGGTAATATACGATAAAATGATATCCACTTTCTCCCCTACCCCGAGAAACTGGCTAAATATTATAATATAAGGTCAAGAATATTTAATGAAAAGAGGTCCTTAGAAAAAAAACTTATGTTAAGATTAAGGAATAATTATAATAAAATAAATAATAGTCGTAGATTAGTGACATCCACTATATTTAGTAACCTGAAAGATATGTGTAGTTATGCGTAAGTATTTTTTTTTTTATTATTTTAAGGAGCTGGGTTTACTATATATTGGTGCAAATATTAGTTACATTGGCTCGGATCTTGCGCAGAATGACTTTTCAGAGTGTCCTTATTTTAAGGAACTGAAAACCTCAGTAAAAGTAAAAATCAGCCAGTCATTGGGGTACTGAGTGTTGACATGCAATAAAAGTCAAAGTCTAGGCCAATGAAATTGTATGTTATTCCCAATATTAAACCCAATCCTTGGTCATGACTTTTGGAAAACTTTCGAAGTTGCTCCAAATTTCATTTTTGCTTTGAAAGCAGAGTCAGATGAAGGCGGAGGAGTTTCGGGAAACTAGCCACTAAATAATATTCAGTTGCATCAAGTCAATGCTGTTCAGCAATTATTTTCAAATGCTGCTGACGAACTTCGTTGATAAAACATCATATTGATGTAGGAGATGCCAAGCCTGTAAAGAAGCGCTTTTATACTGTTAGTCCTGCCGTCGAACAGCTTTTGTATAAAGAAATCGATCGTATGACTAATCTTGGGGTCATAGAGATTTCAACAAGCGCGTGGAGCTCCCCTATGCGACTTGTGCTGAAGCCAAGTAAAATTTGTCCTTGCTTAGACGACCGCAAGCTTAACGCAGCAACAAAGAAAGACGCATATCTATTGCCTAGTATTGATGGAATCTTTTCTAGATTGCCAAAAGCAAATATTATCGCAAAACTCGATTTGGAATTGGCGCAGTGTTAGTACAGCTCTCTAAGGATGAAGAAGAAAAATCTACTGCATATATGTAAAAAAAAAACAATAAAGTCGATCACAACGTATAGTGTTACCGAGTGGGATTGTCTTGAAGTAATTATACTTTTTCACGAAGTGTAAAAGTATATTGGTTTTGTGCAATGTCCGTCATGCTATCCGTCCGTCTGTCAGTCTATCCGTATGAACGAAAACCATTTACACGATTTAAAGCTGGAGGCTAGAAATTTGAAAGATATACTCGTGTATACCCTCGTCAGATAAAGTAACATGATTTACCCGATATGGCCACTAGGGGCGTGGAAAATCGGAAAATGCATTTTCCTCTATGTCAGAAACACTACTTCTAGAATGGCAAGAGAGTTCAGTTAACATCCCAAAATCAAACAGCTATGGCGGATATGTCTACGCCCATTGGGGGCATGGCAAGTCGGTTCAAACTGTATCTTCTACAGTATTAAACCTAGAACGCCCAAATTTGGCATATGGGTTACTGTTATGATCCTAAAAAGATTTAATGGCCATGCTAACTAGGGGCGTGACAAATCGGATATAAATATACAGTGATTTTACTAATTCTGTTATATTTTGAGAACTATTGATGCTAGAGACTTGAGACTTGGTATACATACTCGGGTTAACATTCTACAATCGAATAGCTATGTCCACAGCGGTCGTGTCAACTAATATCAGTTTATATCTCCCACAATTTTATTGATAGAAGCTTCAAAATTGGATGCTAAGTTACTGGGGGTCTCGTTTATCGATTCCCCAAAAATTATTCTTACGCCCCAAAAGGGGCGTGACTTACAAAAAAAATACCCTGTAATAATATAAGCATCCAAACCTTACAGTTATATTCCTGAACGCACACTCTATGAACATGCCAAAAATTAGATGTCTACGGTCACTGGGGGCGTGGCAAATCAAAACTGAAAAATCTGGAGCTTCTGAGCCTTTTGACTTGCCATATTTTATATATTTATTGAAAAGAATATTTTATTAACACAAAATAACTAAATAAATATAAAATAATAAATGGGCTCGAGCCCCGCCACACATCTACGCTCGCCAACAAACTTCTCGCATTTTCAGAATTGCCACCTGTCTCATTTTGAGAGGTGCCATCTCTTTCAATTTAGGTGCGTGTTTTTGCAAAGGGTTCTAAGCTTCTATCCAAATTGAAACTGTCTGGACACCTCCAGTTAAAACGTTTAATCGGCAGCTAATTTGAGCGGCGACAGTGGGGATTTAAGATTAATTTAAAAATATAATGTGATAGATGCCCCTCTGGGGTGCTAGGACGTGAAAAAGTGCTTCGCTGTCGATTGCGCCCGACTGCAACGTTCTTACTTGTTTTTTATTTTATTTTATTTAATATAATTCACAAAACTAGTATCACCTTTATAGGTTAAAACAAAGAGATTAATATTTCAAAATATCACAAACCCGTTGGGAGTATTTTATTTGCCAGTCTGGCCGGCTATGCCCCAATTCACAGCCCTATATGGTCAGTGATATTATTGAATTAAAGGAATTGATGATAGAAATATTAAAAGAAAGTTAAAAATAAAACAAGTAAGAAAACTCTAGTCGGGCGTCCCGACTAGGAGATACCCTGAACCCCGTGCTATCTCCGTTTTTTAAAATACTGCATAATTAGCATTTAGTATGAACACACACAAAATGAAATTCATTTCATTTTCAATTGTTTAGCTAATAGCGTCATCCATGTTTCAATTCAATTGACCAGCTGATAATTCGCAAATCATAGCGCCATCTGTTGGTAACATGTAAATTTGCTAGATGCATACAGTACAATGTGTATGTGTGCACATGTATAAAAATACTGTTTGCTTTGCGTTTTGTTTAACAACTTCGGAGCGAATTAATGGATTTGAATGCAATTTTCAGCTTATGATCAACATATTTTATTAAATTTTTCCATTTTTTACATTTTTTTAAAATGCAAACCCGTTCATTTATTGGCTTTGAGTGCAACTAACCTCAATTAAAATATTTGGGGAAATGTGGAGCCGGTATCCAAAATTTAACAATAATCAAAACTACATAAAATAGATATAAAACTAACAAAAAGCTTTGGGGACTCTAACTTCAAAGACGTGAGAGATATAATTTAATAACAATCATTCGAAACCGTTTTTAATCGATAACATGTAAATTAATTAATAACATTTAATAAATTAATTATTTAAATTTTTCAACAAACTCGATCTTTTCGTGCTATTCACGGACCTACATAAAAAAATTCAAGTCTCTAGCTCTTATAGGTTCTGAGATCGACGCGTTCATACATACGGACAGACGGACGGACGGACGGACAGAGCTAAATCGACTAGGCTTGTCTCCCTGATCAAGAATATATACACTTAATGGCGTCTGCCACGCTTCCTTCTGCCTGTTAAATACATTTCAACAAAAAATTATACCCTGATTTCCCATTTTCAATGGGAAGCTTAACTTTAATTATATATAACCAATGATAAGCGTTAAAATTGTAAATAGTTGATAAGATTCAGATATGTGTTTACAACAAATTTTTCCACCGTCATGATTGGGCAATTTAAGTGACATCCCTAAGAAAAGCTGAAAGCCAGGATTTAATTAGTGGAAGAGAGAGTTCAGAGGAAAAAACATTTATAATTTATTGTAGTTCCCGCATAATACGTGAAATGCACTGTGCAACGAGTAGTCCGATGTGAACATTGGTAAATGCAACGGACGAAAGTATCTAGTTATTCTTGAAGGAACGGAGAAATTAAGTTTCATTAATAAGAAGGACGAATCAATATTACCTACAATCAAATGATGTAGAAATTCAATCCAAGGATTGTTCTACGATCGTTCAATGAAGGAAGATGAATAAGAAGGAGACGACTATGACAAGGCGGTAGACGGAGATCAGGGTCCCAGTTTAGATTTCTGAGAGCAATGAGAAGGAACTTTTTTTGGACCGTTTGTGCACATGTACAAAAAGACTGTTTGCTTTGCGTTTTGTTTAATAACTTCGGCGCGAATTAGTGGATTTGATGATCAAGATATTTTATTAAATTTTTCCATTTTTTTACATTTTTTAAAAATGCAAACCCATTCATTTATTGGCTTTGAGTGCAACTAACCTCAATTAAAATATTTGGGGAAATTTGGAGCCGGTATCCAAAATTTAACAATCAAAACTGTATAAAATAGATATAAAACTAACAAAAAGCTTCAAATTTCAAAAACTTCATTTAATTCAAATATATAGATAGGGTCTTAAAATTGTTCATTTAGTGTTATTTGAGCATTATGCAAGTTTGGTTTTTGTCAAATTTTGGATGCCACGCCCCTTTCGCCTCAAAATGAAAAATCACGTATATCAAATACTAGAGACTTGTGCTTTGGCACATACATGCATATGGATGACATGAAGGCGCCCAACAAGTTTGATCCAAATCGTTGGTCTAGAAAAAAAGTTATTAAACATTTAATTTTCCATAACATTGGCATGCAAATAGCAAGTAGCCAAATAACAGCTGACGCAGCGATTTGCGCTTGTGTGTGCTTGCGCCAGTGCGTGTATGTGTTACTTGTAATGAACATACATATACATATGTATATAAAAGAAACGGAGAATGCATGGAATAACGGTTCTTCGCAGGGTTCAGGGTATACCCTAGTCGAGCGGTCTCGACAAGAGTTCTCTTACTTGTTTTACATAACTTCGAAATAGCCGATAGTTTGGCAATACCCCTGTAAATAGAAATGTCAGACCCCCAACTTTTTTTTATATAGAGGGATAATGAAAGACTCTTTCCAGATAGATGGGAACACAGAGGTTTCCAGAGATAAGTAAAAAGATTACCGTAAAGGTAATTGAAGGGATTCACAGCATTATTTTATAACACTACTAGAAATATTATCAGCTCCAGGCGAGAAGGATGATTTGATTGACCGAATGGTTGAAATCAGAGAATCAAGGGAAATATTGGAAGCGTTAGTAATATTTTTAGAAGACATAAAATAAAGGTAAGAAGTTTTATAGATGAGTAAGTTAATAAGAAGAAATCAACAAAAAGATCACAGGAGTCATGATCATTGCAAGAATTGATAGACTCAAGAAAACATGTGGAAGGTAAACTAGAAGACTTACGTTTCAAGTTCACAAAGGAATAAAATTTTTTAGGGTCACGAGCAAACTGCATTTTGCAACGCATAAGGTAATTCTCATAGCCACGGGAATTTCATATGTTAAAATTCGAATTTACTATAGAATATTTCGACCAGTTAATAGTGGAGCTACACTTTTCAAAATTTTTAAATCATTTAGACTTAATGTTTCTTAAATTAGAAAGCGTCTGAGTGAACCAATGAGGCTCATAAGAAAAAGGCACAGGGAGACACATAGGAACAGGCTCATCAATAAGAGAGTTTACAATGCTATAGATAATAGTTGCTGCACAATTAGCATCAACAGAATCATATAAGTTGGTTAAGCAAAGCAAAATTGCACTTATTACAACAACGTCGTTTTGATGGAGTAGGTTCACAAGTTGGAGGAGTACTTAGGGACAGAGATACCTTCAATGTAGGATGGTAAATATCCTCAGGTAAACAAAGAGGGGAAACATTAATGAATGAATCATCGTTAATAAAAACCAGATCAAGCAACCGTTTTAGATGATTGAAATTGAGTTCATTTATGACATAGAGATAGAAAGTAATTCATCAAAGAAAAAAGATCAATTTTAGGAATAAGGGAACTTGAACTATGATTAGAGATCCAAGAAGTGTTCGGTATATTAAAGTCACCCAAGGCCAGAAAGAAATTATCATTCTTGACATGTAATGCAAGTCATATGTTGCGGATAAACTTGAACATCAGAAGAGGGGGGAATATATGAACAAGTAATAAAAAGGGAGCAACATTTAAGGGCTAGTTTAACTGCAACTATCTCGACATCAAGAAATGCTGTAAAAATAAATGGTTCGGAGAGAATATTAGATGTAACACCTAATAAGACACCTCCACCTCTACGAGACAGTCGATCATGTCTGTAAATAGTGAAATCATTCGAGAGAATCTCACACCTATAATATATATTTGAGCTTAACCACGTTTCCGTCATAATATCAAAATAATAATAATAATAATAATAATAATAATAATAATAATAATAATAATAACGGAGATAATATCAAAACGAACACTGAAACTACTAAAAAAAAAACCTTCTGACTTTAGAATTCAGGCCACGCATGTTTTGATATATTAAGAAGATCTGTGAAGAAGGTTGCACTGTTATTAGTTTTTTGGCAGAATATTAAAAGAAGATTGTACCAAAGAAGGGTTTAGCAAAACCGGAGACAGCCGATTTCGACTCTTATGCTTAAATTTATGCACAACTACATGAGGAGGCCAAATTTTTGAGTCGCAAATTGTTGTGAAAAATTCAGTTGGCACGTTGATTTTAAAAGAAGCAATTTCATGGGGAGTTGCAAAATTGAACTTCGATATGGAGACTTTAGCTTTTGATTTACTGGAAATAAAAGCAGAAACAGCTTCACATGTCGTATCAGCTGAAAGCCTAGATAAGAAAACTTGCTTTCTGGGAGAAACGACAGATAAAGTAGGTATGGTAAGTGAAGGAGAAATGGCCAGAGTGTTGTTCGTAGTTTGAGCAACAGATGGTGATAAAGGAGTTGGAATCAGTATAGACTCTGGGATATCTAATACTGGTGTCACTGACTGTTTCGTCAGAAAACTTTTTTCATATATTATTAATTTTTAAAAAATGAACCCTCACCGAGTTATACATTTTGGAAAATTTTCTTTGTTTTTTCAAACAAAGTGGACAAGACCAACGTAAGCCACCACAACCAACTTTAGCAGTGGACATGACCTTATCATAGTCGCGCTCTGTAAGGCCAGCACATTTACTGTGCATCATGTTCTCACGCAACCAGCAATTAATAAATTGCACTTGTGTATAATCAGAAGTTTGCCGCCTAGAATAATTTTTTTACAACAAGTCATATTGGCAATTGGGATTAAAGGAAAAAAATTACAAAAACAGAAGATTAGACAAAAGCCGCGGAGAAAAAAGCACGTCTACAACTTTCGAACTAAGAACTTCTTTTGCTGTTATTCGATATTATTTACATAATCAAACCGATTGGGATGAAAATATTTCTAGTATCTCATGTGCGTTACGACTAGCTTTACACTAATCAATGGGATGCACTTCTTATAGAGATCTATTCCGTTTGGATATGATCTCTCTGGCCCAGGTTATAAGTTGATGAGGCAGCTGTCAATATTAGAAGAACCTTCGGTGCTATTATCCAGCTCAGACAATCTAGCTTTGGTTAGAAAAGACATTTTGCTAATATAAACAAGTAAGAAAACTATAGTCTTGCGTCCCGAATAAGAAATACCCTGAACCCAGTGCTATCTGTGTTTTAAAAAATACTGCATAATTAGCATTTCGTATAAAGGCCACGAAAATTGAATTCAATTCATTTTCAATTGTTTAGCCAATAGCGCCATCTATGTTTCGATAGAATAACGCCATCCATGTTTCGATTCAATTGAACATATTTCTAGTATCTCATGTGCGTTACGACTAGCTTTACACTAATCAATGGGATGCACTTCTTATAGAGATCTATTCCGTTTGGATATGATCTCTCTGGCCCAGGTTATAAGTTGATGAGGCAGCTGTCAATATTAGAAGAACCTTCGGTGCTATTATCCAGCTCAGACAATCTAGCTTTGGTTAGAAAAGACATTTTGCTAATATAAACAAGTAAGAAAACTATAGTCTTGCGTCCCGAATAAGAAATACCCTGAACCCAGTGCTATCTGTGTTTTAAAAAATACTGCATAATTAGCATTTCGTATAAAGGCCACGAAAATTGAATTCAATTCATTTTCAATTGTTTAGCCAATAGCGCCATCTATGTTTCGATAGAATAACGCCATCCATGTTTCGATTCAATTGAAAATCGCAAATCAGAGCGCCATCTATTGGAAATATGTACACTAAAACTTGTTAGATGCGAACAGTGTTTGCATATGTATAGGAATACGATTGGCCAAATGTTTTGCTTAATAACTTCTGCGCGAATTAATGGATTTGAATGAAATTTTCAGCTTATGATCAAACTATTTTATTACATTTTTTCGATTTTTAAAACTGCAACCCAATTTATTTCTTGGCTTTAAGTGCAATTAACCTCAATTTAAATATTTGGAGAAATTTGGAGCCGGTATCCAAAATTTAACAAAAATCAAAATTACATAAAATAAATATATTACATAAAATAAATATAAAACGTGGGAGATATAATTTAATAACTTCATTCTGATAACGTTTTTAATCGATAACATTAAAACGATAGTTGTAATCGTTTTTTTTTTAACAAACTTGATCTGCGCACTCTATACAGGGATCTACATAAAAAATTTGAAGTCTCTAGCTCTTGTAGGTTCTGAGATCGACGTCTTCACACATACGGACGGACGGAAGGACGGATGGATGAATAAACAAGGCTAAATCGACTCGGCTTGTCTCCCTGATCAAGAATATATATACTTTATGGAGTCTGCCACGCCTCCTTCGGCCTGTTACATACATTTTAACAAATATATTATACCCTGATTTCCCATTTTCAATGGGTTCAGGGTATAATAAAAAAACACACATTTTTTTCCTCTAGATTTTTTAAGACGGTTTTTTTAAGACAGAAAAGTTAAAAAAAAGAAATTGAAAAACGAAATCAAAATTATTTCAATTAAAACAAGAAATTTTTAGTCGACATACACACACAGGCGCACGCACACACAAGCGCAAGTTAATGCGTCAGCTGTTCTTCGGCTGCTATTTGTGTGCCAATATTATGGGAAATTATTGTAAATGACAAGTAAGAACGTTGCAGTCGGACGCAACTGACCGCGAAATACTTTTTCACGTCCCTGCACCCCACAGGGGCATCAATCACACTATATTCTAAAAAAATTAATTTGAAGTCCCCACCGCTTAAACTAGCTGCTGATTAAAAATTTTCATCGGAGGTGGCCAGGCTGTTTCAATTTGAATTGAAGCTTACAAGCTTATCTTAGCAAAAACACACACCACCAAAAATGAAATAGATGGCATCTTTTAAAATGAGAAAGGTGGCATCTCTGAAAATGAGATGCTCGTTACAGGGTATTTTTTTGTAAGTCACGCCTTTTTTGGGGCGTAACAATAATTTTTAGGGAATCGAACTTAGCTTTTAGCACTAAAACTGTGGGAGATATTAGCTGATATAAGTTGACGCGCGCCTGTTGCCGTAGATGTATCCGCCAAAACTTTTCGATTTTAGGATTTTACCCCGAGTATATATACCAAGTTTCAAGGCTCTATCATCAATAGTGAACAAAATATAACAGAATTAGCAAAATCACTATATATTCAGATCCGATCTGGCACGCCCCTAGTAGGTGTGGCCATACAATTTTGTGGGCGATATTGATAGGATCGTAACAGTGTTAAACACAGTGTTAGGATCCGCTATAGTTTTTTGATCTTTTGATGTCGACTTGAGTGTTCATTCCAAACATCAACTCTCTAGTGTTTCTGAGATACACGAAAATGAATTTTTCGATTTGCTACGCTCTATCGGGAAAATCTATATATTCAAAATTTCAAGTCTCTAGCTTCAAAAGCGTGGAAATGGTTTGCGTTCAAACGGACAGACGGACGGACAGCATGACGGACACTGCACAATACCAATATACTTATTTCGCTGTTCTTATATATGTATATAAAAGACCGAAATATCAAATATACTTTCGTGTATACCATTTCCGTTATATTTTGAAATGTAAGCATCAAAATTTTACAACTGGGGGCGTAGATAATCGGCAAACATTGCATAAAAGTTTTGCTCAATAACTTCTGTTTTACTTAAAGGATTTTTGGGAAATTTTGAGCATATTGATTATATTCTTAGCTAAACTTCATTTTGAGTTGCTATGTATTACAAAAAAAAAATTGTAACTAAGTAAAAACATTTTCCAAAGTATTCAATTGAATATGAATTTTCTAATTTTCTTATTTGTCTCAAATCTTGTTGGAGATTCCACATTTTTCTTAGTCTCATTTCTTAAATTTTCTTTATCTACTTCATCATCACCTTTCTCGTTTATCGGCACCAAACCAAAAGGATTCACTTCTTTCCCAATCAGTGGTTCTGATTAATTGCTAGCTGCACTTCTACCATCGCTTCCAGTCATAATCCCTGACTGCTTTCGACTGCAGTCAATATACTTTTCAGAATAGTGATGATACCTGGCCATTTGCTCTACTCGCACCAGTAGCAATTAAATGTAAATTAATTTTTGAGAAGAAAAGAATTCGTGAAAACTTTTACTTACGAAACTGAATTCCTGATCTCCTGTAATACGAGTGGGTAAACCAATTAGGGACACGCCTGATTTTACACTCCAAATGTTGTTTTCTGAATCTACATTGTGTGAGTGAGAAAAATACACAAACTTGGGAAAGGCATCTATAAAAACGATAACGTAATGCTTCAAATCATTTTTCCCACTCAGTTGCCTGTAGTGTCATCGTGTACCGTATGCCACGGTATTTTGATTTTAGGAATATGATGCGGCTCTGCCCGCATTTTAGTAATAAATGTAGTCTATTGAACGATTCCTCTTTGTTTTCAGTTCTTATGAGAACATAATCAATACATTATAACGAGCCTTCGGCTATGACCGAGTTTAAGCCGAGCAGCACTCAGCCGACTGTGTGTTTATACCAACAAATTTATTTGTTGAGCACCTGGCGCTAAATAATAGGGTTTGTTTTGTAAATTTATATATGCATATAAAATGATTTATTATTGAGTATCATTCCAGAATAGTACGAGTATTGTGGCTTAGGCTATAGCTGAGGAGCACTCCAGCTAAGGAGCGGTCAGCTTCTGAGCCGTCTAGAGGTTGCAGAGCACTCCAGGGTACGCCAGGATCCGCACTGTGTTCTCCAGCGGTTCGCTTGGAGCACCACAGACACTCCTACTGCTGGATTTCCTCGCTAGCACTCTAGATCGCGTCTCAAGAACGTACGTTCTTCCGCACGGTTACTCTCACGTACCTTTTACTCCTGGTTGCAGGACACGTCACTCCTAGTCCTTGTATTCGGCCACACCTTATAGCTGGCTGGGCTAGCGCACACCTATCCACAAGATCGTAGGTCGCCGTGAGGAGCATTGCAGAGCACTCCAGGGTACACCAGGATACGTTGTGTGTTCTTCAACGGTTCGCTTTGATCACCACAGGCATTCCTACAACTGGATTTACTCGCTGGCACTGTAGACCGCGTTTCAAAAGGCTTACGCTCTTCCGCACGGCTACTCTCAGTAACCTCACACCCCTGTTACAGGTTATGCTGCTCCTAACACCAGTTGCCGGTTGCACCTATGTGCTTAAGGATGTGGTGTGGTATGCGTGCAGGATACTCCTCTGAATATCCTTGTAGAAGTCGCACAATGGCCCTGATGTGCCTCGTTGTTCTTCGTTGTCCTTTCCTTACTTTCATTCGCGTTGACACTTGGCACTTTCACTTACAGACACTTTGAATTAAGATCGAGTGACGCAGTGCCGAACCCAGGGCGCCTTTTTATAGCAGAGCCGCAGGCCCTGCTTCGGTTCTAGAGCGGTGCCTGCCTCGGCTCTCTGTATCGGCGCCTGTCTCCTCCTTGTGTCCGCATTTACGACGACACCGCTTGATTTTGTGCGATATGCCGATATGCCTTCACGTCCACCCATATAAATGCACAGCACATACGTGCAATTACATAGGTTGAGGCGTGCCTACATAAAATGATCCTCACACTCCCCTCTTTCTTCGAGAAACACAAAAACTCTCGTGCTTAAGTTGTCTCGGGTTTAAAACTTGGCGCCGCTCCTTTTGGCGCTATGCTTGCATATGCAGAGCAGAGCTCCATGCGTTTCGCTTTGCACTCGGGACTTCGGCTAGTCTCGTGCGTAGCGATCGCCGATCAGCTGCCAGAGTTCATTGGCCTCTGTGCAGTCTCTTTTTACTTGTCTCGGTACTTCCATGCTATGTATCTCTCTCTCTCTCTCCGCTACAACAATGATCTCGTTTGGCTTGAGAGTACGTGTGCGTTTCGCAAGTGCGTGAGCGCGCTGATATTCTTATTGCGCTTGCGCTAATGCCGATTTTATGACTTTTTAAAAATCTCATAAAATTTCGCAATAATTGTACAGTATTTTCAGCAAGCTTCATAAAATTAGATGGAGACAACAACAACAATAAACATAGCTATGTATGTTCACCTCCTCCTTTTTTTAATAGTGAACGCAGACTAACCCACCTCTGCCTGATATGGCTTTAGATCGGCGACATGAGGTGTCCCGCTGCGGCACATAATTGGCGGGATAAAGCTGACCACAGTATACGGTCCTCCGTATCGTAAAGCACACTTTGCCACAAATCCTTCAGCGGCATTAGACAGGTGGCGCTCTTTCACCAACACCCTGTCCCCTACGTGCGTCGAACATGGCCTTAGGCAACCTTGGCTCCCGCCCTTGAGTGAGTATACCCTGTATACATTGTAGAGGCCGAGGCTGATGTTAACGACCATTGTCAGCTCTGGTAGAGCCTCGTCCCAATAACGTTGATCAAACATTTGTGAAGTGAGTCGAAGTGAACTTGAGTGAATTTAAAAAATAACAACAATGCCGCCTAAAACTAGTGGAAAGGCAGCCAAGAAGGCTGGCAAGGCCCAGAAGAATATTACCAAGAACGATAAGAAGAAGAAGCGCAAGAGGAAGGAAAGCTATGCCATCTACATTTACAAAGTGCTGAAGCAGGTCCATCCTGACACTGGAATCTCGTCGAAAGCAATGAGCATCATGAACAGATTTGTGAACGACATTTTTGAGCGTATTGCTGCTGAGGCCTCTCGTTTGGCCCACTACAACAAACGTTCAACGATCAACAGTCGGGAAATCCAAACAGCAGTCCGTCTTCTGTTGCCCGGAGAGTTGGCCAAGCACGCTGTCCGTGAAGGAACAAAGGCAGTTCCCAAATACACCAGCTCCAAGTAAATCTTAGCAGAACAGTCAACAGCTATAGCTAAAGCGGTTGGCCCTTTCAGTGGGATTCTCTTGCAGGGTGTATGGCGCCGTCAACTGATGATGCACTTCCAGCTCATCCAATCCCTTGAAGGCGCGGCTCGTGAATTGGGTGTCATTATCGGCGATGAGCACTTTCGGCACTCCAAATCTGGTCACGATCCGCAAAACCCACAAGTTTTGCCAAAGCAAAAAAAATATATTTGTGATCTGTGTAACTCTTCGGCCAACGCCAAGAGTCATAAGTGAAACAAGTAAGAAAACTCTAGTCGAGGCCGCTCGACTAGGGTATACCCTGAACCCTGCATTCTTCGTTTCTTTTATATACACATGCACTTGTACGTTCATTACAAGCAAAACATACACACACATACACAGGCGCAAGCACACACCAGCGCAAGTCGGAGCGTCAGCTGTTCTTTGCCTGCTGTTTGCATGGCAATGCTATGGGAAATTAAATGTTTAATAACTTTTTTTCTAGACCAACGATTTTGATCAAACTTGTTGGGCGTGATCATGTCATCCATATGTATGTGTGTGCCAAAGCACAAGTCTCTAGTACAAATTTGAGGCGATGGGGGCGTGGCATCCAAAATTTAACAAAAACCGAAATTGTATAAGGCTCACATAACACTAAGTGCAAAATTTGAAGACTCTAGCTATAAAGATGAATTATATAGATTTATATAACTGAGCATCGATTTCGTTTTTAATCGATAACATTAAAATTAAGACAGTTATCGATTTTTTTTAACAAACTCGATCTTTTCGTGCTAAACAGGAACCTACATAAAAAATTTCAAGTCTCTAGCTCTTATAGGTTCTGAGAACGACGCGTTCATACATACGGACAGACAGACGGACAGACGGACGGACGGACAGACGGACAGACGGACATGGCTATATCAACTCGGCTTGTCATCCTGATCAAGAATATATATACTTTATGGGGTCTGCCACGCCTCCTTCTGCCTGTTACATACATTTCAACAAAAACATTATACCCTGATTTCCCATTTTTAATGGGTTCAGGGTATAAAAAAGAGAAAAGAGAAAACCCCAGCAGCATAAGCTAGCTGAGCGAGTAATAGAAGAAAAAATAAACAAGAACGGCGAATAACAGAACAACTTTGGAGGAAATACTGCATCGGCCACCGACGCTCAATTAATTTTTTTTTTTTTTTTTTTTTAATTTCGAAATGATCATGTGAATTGCTCATTTTTTTAACAAAGGAGCTGTCTAGTATGATGTGCTAAAATTTTAATAAATACTTGTTTGACTCTAAAATTAAAAATTATTTCTACACCATAATTTTGTTGAATAAATATTGAATATTGGAATCTTGGAAAATTAAACTTTCTGTCACCGTCTCTTTGTTAAAAATTAAGTTTGGTTGGGAATACTACAGGTGTAAAGTGATCTCGGTTTAATATACTAGCGAATGCAGGACGTAAACAGTGCCGAAGAGAGCAGCGGGGACGAACTAATCACTTCATATTTAGAACATAAACAAAAGAAAATGACAGACGAATAAATAGCGCAACTCGAAGCTTAAATGGGAGCAGTCATCGGACAGCAGGCAGTCGCTTTCGAGCAAAAAATAGCCAGTCTTACAGAAAAAATTGCCCAACTTAAAGGGCAGCTCCGCAGATAAAAGTTTACGATGAGATTAAAATAATACCAGGAGTCAAATGCGAAAACAGGAAAATTATGTCTCATGGAGGCAGGCCGCTTGTTCCGCTTATAAGGTGATTGAGTCGTATAACGGCAGCTCAAGGCACTATCAAGCTGTGGCTATAGTTTGAAACAAGGGGTTCAGCAGATGCGGAGCTTGCGTCACTTAACACAGTGTTAAATTGTAAGGCAATCATTGCCAGGTTGGATTTCACGTTTGCCGATAAAACACCAGTACACGTGATCCAACAGAAACTAAGCACGCTTAGGCAGGGTGACCAATCACTCTCGAAGTACTATGATAAGGTCGGAAAAAAGTTGACATTATTTACAAATAAAACCCTAATGACACATGACCCTGCTGGATCGGCCGTTCTGAACGAAAAATTCAGGAACGATGCCCTCCATACATTCGTCTCCCTACTTAAAGAGTCCCTGAGGTGGGTGGTTTTCCCAACACAACCTTACGACCTCCCAACCGGTCTGGCTCTAGCCCAAGAGACTGAGTCAAGCAATAAAAGAGGTATCTTTGTGGCAAGTTTTGAAAATATGCTGAAGAAAAACCGCAGAAATTTAGTGGTCAAAAGACCCAGAATTGACGTCAAAATAGCCAGCAGGAATATGAGGGTAACTCTCAGAAGAAGAATCCTCATTTCCAGAAAGGCAGCAAAGACAACCAAAGCCAGCCGAAAGCTAGCAGCTCAAAACAGCGCTTTCAACTCCAAAACTCACAAGGTCGTGGCCCTGAACCAATGGAAGTGGATTCTTCCTCCTGTTTTAGGCAGCCCACTCAAGGCTATAGGGGCAATCAGAACTATGGGGATCAGTCTATGAGGACTCAACAGAACCTCAACCACCTACCCCAAGAAGAAAGCAATGATAACGATAATTCGCATCATGAAGCGGAGGCTGCTGAAGATGACCTGTCAGGAGCAGAGAGCTGTAATTTTTTAGTGGAAGCTCCCTGCTACCGTTTGTAAAACGCATGGTCGCAGGGCGAACAATCAAACTTTTGATATATACAGGAGCCTCTAAAAACTATATTAAGTATCTTCCCGAGCTGGCGCATTGTAAGCCAATAAATAGCCCCTTTCAAATTAAATCAATCCATGGGCACACAAAAATTGAGCAAAATGTCTCAACGAACTATTCAGTGTCAAATCATAATTTTTCATGCTATAATCATTAAAAGATTTTGACGGCATTTGAACAATAACACCATAAAGCATGACAGAGAAAATTGAGTTCACTACATGTCAACAAGTGAACAATTTTCAAATTAGTGGCGCAGTCAGACTTACTTTCAATCAAATGATTGACCGAACGATTAACGGCTTTGTGGACGTTAACGAATTCCTACCGTACAATATTAACACTATTGCCACAATTCCAACGGATGGTGAACCGGTATACTTTAGGTTATACCCGTATCCTATGGGTGTGTCAAAATTTGTCAACGCAGAAGTTAAACCACTTCTGGCGAATGGCAAATTTAGACCTTCAAAGTCACCATAAAACAATCTAATATGGGTAGTCGACAAAAAAGGTGTCGACGAGTCAGGCCATAAAAAAAACGTATGGTAATCGATTTTCGAAAGTTAAATCAAAAGACAGCCGACGTTAAATACCATATCCAAACTATTTCTACCATACTGTCGAATATGGGTGAGGCTCATATTTCACAACACTGGACCTTAAATCGGGCTTTCAACAAATAGAATTGGCGGAAAGAGACAGAGAAAAAACTGCAGACCTCCCTTTGGGCTTAAAAACGCCCCTAGTATTTTCCAGAGGGCAATAGGCGATGTTCTCAGGGATCAAATTGGAAAAACTTGTTACGGGTACACATTGACACATTGAGTGGGTCCAAGAAAAGTCCAAATTCTTCAAAAAGGATGTGAAATATTTGGGATTCACAGTATGCAGAGGTGGAATTCGGACATCGACCGACAAAGTACAGGCCATAAAGAATTTCCAACCACCGACAAGCTATTACAGGTGCTTCATAGCAGATCTTGAAAGGTGAAAATGGGAAAATAGGCACCAACCATTCGAGAAAAGTGAAACTCGAATTAAACCAAACTCAGTTAGACGCCTTTAATAGATTAAAAGAGTTGTTAGCGTCCGAGGACGTAATGTGGGCATATCCCGATTTTAGAATACCATTCGACTTAACAACAGACGCGTCAGGTCAAGGGCTCGTCGCTGTGCTATCTCAGAGCGGACGCCCTATAACAATGATCGTCATGTATTATGCAGTCACTAGCAACTCACGTCCTTTTCATTTGAGGTATCTTTATTCAATGTCTTTTAGAATTTTAACTTATGGCTCTGGACCACGTAACTGCGCTGCCAGTTTCGCCGGCAGAGGAGCGGTTGGCTTTTATATTAGCTTATGTATAAATGTTAACATATATTTCTTAGGGGCGACGAGTCGTAGTGCGTGTTAAGTATGCCGACTCAGCACTGTTTAGGTGAATGCACTCAAGAACGATCGTGCTACCGCAAGTGCTATATATGTATATATGTATAATTGGGTCTATATATATATATGAATATTGTAGCCAATATTAATGCATAATAATATTTATGCATTTCACTAAGTACAGTGAGCATTCGATTTGTGAACATACTACAGAGGAGCTAACAAAAATTACCTTAATTAGGTCTACCGGATGCTTGTGAAACAAAGTTGCGCCACTCGACAGAAGTCGCTGATACAAATGTAAACTGATCCATCGCGGCGAACCGCTGAGGAATGTCACGAGGCACGTGGTTAGCATTCTGTCGAGAACGCCGTGATCATCGCTGCCGGGGCTGGCAGCTTAAGTTATGTTTAGGGAGTTATGTTTAAGTTAGTTTTATAAGAACGGATCGCTAATAAATTTCAAAGTTATTGGAAAACTTAATTTTATTTATATAATATATATTATTTTTAAATCTTTGATAAAAACAAACAAAAATTTGCTATTCTTTTTTCGAATTATTTATTTATTTATTTATTGATCAGACCTGTGTAAGGTAGTGCTTTCCAGCTGGGACGTTTGACCCAGGGTCACGTACAGGCAGAGTTTGCAAATAACAGTTGAGGATTTTGCGTAGTTTTCGAATAAGAGTTTTTACTGAGTATTTGACGAATATGCTCGAGAGCGACGGAAAAAACGGGCGAAGGTTCAGCTCGCTCGCGCTAGGACTACAACAGTTTTTTCGTTTTCATTCGTTTCGGTCAGACCGCGAGCGAACGGTTGAGTGAAATTAAGCAAAAGGTCTTTGAGCGACTGATGCACATTCATGTGCGACACAAACATACTTTGTGTATGGTATTACTCAAAGTATCTTAGAAATATTTGAATTTTTTAATGATATCAAGCTTAAACTACAACAGTTAACTGCGCTCGCACAAGTAGTTATAGCTACACCGGCATCTCAGGTGTCTGTGGAACACGCATTTTTCGACCTAAATTCCATTTTAAGTTCGATAAACTCAGACAACTTAAAT
The DNA here is from genome assembly GCA_018903745.1 of Drosophila repleta. Classification (NCBI taxonomy): domain Eukaryota; kingdom Metazoa; phylum Arthropoda; class Insecta; order Diptera; family Drosophilidae; genus Drosophila; species Drosophila repleta. The sequence goes on from JAEIGN010000064.1 coordinate 23,909, forward strand.
GCATTATTAGTTATAAAACTTAACAATAAGTAGTGTAAGTTCAGTTTTAACTAAAGGAGATTAGATATTATAAATTAGATAAAGAAAACGCACTTGGTTCTCCTTTAATTTTTCTTGTCCTTTATTTCTTATTCACTTACTCTTCTATCTTCTATCTTCTTTGGTGTCTATCTTTCGGTTCCTCCCTTTTTATACCCTCAACCCATTGAAAATGGGAATACAGGGTATAATGTTTTTGTGAAAATGTACGTAACAGGTAGAAGGAGACGTGGCAGACCCCATAAAGTATATATATTCTTGATCGGGGAGACAAGCCGAGTCGATTTAGCCCTGTTCACCTGTCTATCTATCCGTCTGTCAGTCTGTCCACTCCGTATGTCCGTATGTTTGAACGCGCCTATCTCAGAACATATAAGAGCTAGAGACTTCAAATTTTTTGGAGGTTCGCGTATAGCAGGAAAAGATCGAGATTGCTTCAAATAATCGATAACTGTCATAGTTTTAATATTAAAAATTGAAAACCGATATCGTTATTTAGCTATAAAATTCTAGATAATTCATCATTATACCTAGAGGCTTCAAATTTGGTATCTATTTGTGCCTTACACAATTTCGTTTTTTTTTTTTGTAATTATGGATTCCACGCCCCCTTCGCGGCAAATTTGTAAAACACGTATATCAAGCACTAGAGACTTGTGCTTTGGCACATACATACATATGGATGACATGATCACGCCCAACAAGTTTGATCAAAATCGTTTGTCTAGAAAAAAAAATTACTAAATTTTAATATCGCATATTATCGGCGCCTTGCAGACTGAACTCAGTTGCTGAGTCATAATACACAGTTATCAGATTGTGTGCTTGTAGGTGCGTTTGTGTGCATGTGTTGCTTACTACATACATATAAAAGTAACGGAGAATGTTAGCGGCCCATAAGAATTGCAGTTCTTCGCAGGGTTTAGGGGATCTTCTAGTCGAGCAGTATCGACTAAAACACTCTTACTTGTTTCTTCTACGTTTTAATTATATATTTCGACCTCGTGGCCAATGATTATTATATTGCCATTATCTTCTATTTCTTTAATTGTAAAATGTCCTACATATAGTGATTTAATTTATGACCTGTGTCGTTTCTTAATAGTACTTCTCTTCCTGTTTCTAACTCAAAATTTAGAATTTAGAAATTTGTTTATTTTTTGTACTTCTTAGCTTTTTCTAACATATGCATGGCTGTTTTATATGCTATTTCTAGCCTAAATTTTGTTTCCTTACCATAGTCATCTACGTTATATAATACTGTATACATTTTTTAATCTATGTACCTTCTTGGTGTCCTACAAAATACGTGGGGTAAGGTGATTTGTGGAAGCAATAAGTGAATTATTTTATTCGTACATCCCAATCGGGTTTGTCTGCAGATTTATACGAACGAACATATTCCTTGAAGGTTCTATGACTTCGTTCTATTGTCCCTAATATCTGGTGGTAATATGCTGTAGATGTGATATTTTGAATTTTCAATACTTGCATATGTCTATGTTATCTGGTTTTTATATTCGGTACCCAGTCCGTAGTGAACGTCTTCATTGGACAGTACTTATGTATGCAATTTTTGAATATCGCTTTAGCAACTTCTGGTGGGGTTTTATGTGCAACTGAAATAGTTACTAAATACTTTGTCAGATCGAAAATGACTGACTATTCATTGCCATTCTCTGATCGAGGTATTGTACTTATTGTATCTACTATTACTCTGCCAAATGATTGTATTGGTGTTTCAGTTATTGTGGGATGTTTTTTTTTCCTTCTTTTCTTTTCGCTAGGTGCCACTTTGAGTTGGCTGATCTCTAGTATACCGGCTTGTATTTCAAGCCTTTGCCTCTGGAGTTGACCTTAATCAAGAGTTCTATTGGTGTACAGATCGCTAACATCAATTCTTACTATAACTTTTCTCTCATTTAAATAAAAAAAACATTTAATTTTGTATGTGTAAGGTCACTTTTCGTACTTGGTCATTACAGTTTGTATGTCTCTCTGCACATTTCCTTTCTGTTTACTTCGGTATCTAGTAGAGAATTTTAGTATTGTTGCTGTGATATTTTTCGAACCCTTTATACATATACATTATTTGAACATTAGCGTGTTATGTGCCGCCAATAATCAGCGAAGTTTTCAATGAAGCGAAGATAATAATTGCATGTGGGACGGGATAATTTGTATTGATGTCAAGTTTCATGAAGTTGATGCTATTTTTGTCCAAATGGTAGTTGAATAAAGCGATATGAGCTATTGATCGTTAAAAAATATGTAATATTTCTTTAACTTTCTTATAATAGAATTGGATGAAATTCCGATTTTTAAACAGAGACAAAAAATATATTAGGGCCCCCCCTAATTTTAAAAAATTTCCCCCTTTGCGGGGGGGATTTTTTTTTATGAGATTTTTTTTTATTATATAACTTATATTTAATTATATGGTGTGTTATATTTGGATACAAATGGTTCGTTTTTTTTTTTTTTTTTTTTTTTTCCTTTTTTTTTTTTAATTTTTAAAAAGGGGTTATATTTTTAAAAAAAAAACCGGGCCCTTAAAAAAGGGAAAAAAAAGACGTCTTTTTAAAAAAAAATATAAAAGGGAGAAAGAAAGAAAAAAAAAAAAAAAAAAAAAAAAAAAAAAAAAAAAAAAAAAAAAAAAAAAAAAAAAAAAAAAAAAAAAAAAAAAAAAAAAAAAAAAAAAAAAAAAAAAAAAAAAAAAAAAAAAAAAATAAACACCATTAAACTTTATCATTCCCACATTATAATATAAACAATTTCACAGTCCCCAAGCATAGTATAAACAATCTCACAGTCCCAAATTAATATTGTAAACAATTCCTATCAATGGTGACAACATCAACTCCAGCTTGCATAATATAAACAAAAAGTTAGAATCAATGTTCCCACCATTGGGGTTGAAAATGCTAACGTAGCACAAACCAAGGCACACAGCTCCCTAAATTTTACCCTCTTTAAGAGAGCGATCATTTTGTTTATAAAAGAGTAAATTTCAAAGAGCCAAAAGCTCAATAGATCAAAGTCCAATCAGTAAAATGCTTGAAGCCAAGTTTTGCTAAACGTATGAAGCAAGTAGAATAGTTAGTCTTAAGATTCATTTCGAAATCAAATGTACTCCGCAGGAGTATTAAAAATAAAATTTTTTTTTTAAAAGCAACCTCCGTTAAAATAAACATTATTGGCGCAGCCGGTAGGATGATAGAAAAATCCTAGTGAAATAAAGCCGTTCTTCATCATCCTCTGAATAGAGTCCTTGTACAACCAAGTTATTCTGGGATTATACTCGCGATTTTAGCAAAAGAATTGTGATTAGTGTTCTCAAATTTTTCTTAAATCATCCGCCAAAGAACTCGCGTCGTGTGAAAGTGCAACTAGCAACTGGACCCGCTACTAAAAGTCATCATACTGACAACAACAGTGAAAGTTTAGTTCACTTAAGACACTTAAAACTGTCTGTGAACTCACATACTCTGTGAATAAAAACAAAATTCGAAAAATCACAGTGTTCTAAAATTACACATAGTGAACAATAACGAATAAATTAATTGCGCAATAAATAAAGTTTGAAAATCACACTCAATTCTAACATTATACACGGTGAATAAAAACAAGTTGTGAGCAATTAATAAACAAATAACCAATATGGCGATACAATCTAATATGGTCCTGTCAGAGCTACATCTAAAACAAGCTCTTGGACAAATAAACCATCTACCTTCATTCGACGGCAAGACGGAAGAAATCACCTGCTTCGTTAGAAGAGTAGATTTTATAATGAAATTATATCCGACTCAGGATATACGACAACACAGCGTGCTATTCGGTAGAATAGAACCCAAACTTTGTGGATCAGCTCACCGAGTGGCCCAAATATCTGGAGCAACAACCTGGAATCAACCTTGATAGACGAATTCAAAACACAAACACCTTATGAAGAACTTCTAAGAAGACTCTATAATACACAGTATTACGGGAGTATTCTTAAGTTTGTAGAAGACTTAGAATATAAATCATTCATTATTTCAAATAAGTTAATGCTAGAAAATAATGAACAAAATACTATAATATACACTAACGCAATAAATAACACAGTGAAAGATGTTATTAATAGAAAACTACCTGACAGAATTTTTATGACATTAGCAAGATATGACATTACAACAGTTACAAAATTAAAACAAGTAGCTAAAAGAGAGGGAATGTACTAAAATATTAAATTTGATAACCCAAAGTCTTAGAGTAACTCAAAAGCCAACCAAGACAGTCGTAGCAAACAACCAAACATATTACCCTACTTCTTCGAATACAACGTATTTAAATCCAAAACCAAGCTATAACACTGATAATAATCAAACACTTCATCAAGAATTTAAACAAAACCTGAATCAAGCACAAGCAAATAATCCAATAAAATTTCAAAAACAAACTCAATCTCAGGGACGAGAAAGCAGTAGTGGCCACATGAAAATGGACACATCTGAAAATTTTCATCAAGAAGCCTCGGATCAAGAAAACTGAACCATTTCATTATTATAAAATTTAATAACCAACAACTAAAATGTGTAATAGACACAGAGTTTAAATTTAATAAAAAGAAATTATTTACATTTTCCGACCAAACCATGCCAGCTCAATGTGCAAACAATTAATGGTATTGTACAGTTAAATAAATGTATTCTGTTCGCATAGCAAACTTTGTCCGAGTAAGCAATTATTTTATTTACATCATTTTTCTGACAATTATGATATGCTATTAGTCAGAGAATATTTAGAATCATGTGAATAAAAAATTGATTATAAAGAAAAAACAGTCATCTTAAATAATTTTCCATTTAAAAGGAGGTATAGTACTGATGATCTTATTGAAGAAACAACTAAAGTAGATGGTCATGATCCATCTGAAACAAACGAAATACCCTTTAATTTTTTAATGAATAACGAATTAACCGAAACAAACGAATTTAGATTAGAACATCTGAATAATGAGGAAAAAGCTAAGCTTACTAAAATTCTCTTCGAGTTTAGTGACATTCAGAACAAAGAACGTGAAAATTTGACTTTTACTGGTACAATTAAGCATGTCATTAAAACTAAACATGAAGATGCAATATGTAAACGTCCTTATAAATATCCTCAAGCATACGACGAAGAAGTCGAAAAACAAATAAGGGAAGTGATTGAACAGGGAATAATCCGAAAATCAAATTCCAAAAAGTCATTGATTATAGATACTTAAATGAAATAACAATTGATGATAAATATCCTATTCCAGTCATGGATGATATATTAGATAAACTAGGTAAATGTCAATATTTCACTACCATTGATTTAGCGAAAGGTTTTCATCAGATTCAAATGGAAGCACAAAGTATTCCGAAAACCGCGTTTTCGACCAAAAATTGACATTACGAATATACTCTTGAATGCCTTTTGGACTGAAAAATGCTCCAGCAACTTTTCAACGTTGTATGAATAATTTATTAGAAGACTTAATCTATAAAGATTGCTTAGTATACATGGATGATATAATTATATATTCCACTTCATTGGAAGAGCATATATTATCATTAAAAAAAGTATTTAATAAACTCAGGCAAGCAAACTTGAAACTACAACTAGACAAATGTGAATTCATGAAGAAAGAAACTAAATTCTTGAATCCTTAACTACCGAAGGTATCAAACAAAAATCAATTCAAAGTTCAAGCAGATTATAATTTTCCAATACCAAAAACAACAAAAACTTGGTTAAAAACCCACTACTAACGAAATTCTGATAATGCTATTAGTCAGAGAATATTTAGAATCATGTGAATAAAAAATTGATTATAAAGAAAAAACAGTCATCTTAAATAATTTTCCATTTAAAATGAGGTATAGTAATGATGATCTTATTGAAGAAAGACAACTAAAGTAGATGGCCATGAGCCATCTGAAACAAACGAAATACCCTTTAATTTTTTAATGAATAACGAATTAACCGAAACAAACAAATTAAGATTAGAACATCTGAATAATGAGGAAAAAGCTAAAACTTACTAAAATTCTCTTCGAGTTTAGTGACATTCAGTACGAAGAAAGTGAAAATTTGACTTTTACTAGTACAATTAAGCATGTCATAAAAACTAAACATGAAGATGCAATATGTAATCGTCTTTATAAATATCCTCAATCATACGACGAAGAAGTCGAAAAACAAATAAGGGAAATGATGGAACAGGGAATAATCCGAAAATCAAATTCACCCTATTGCTCACCAATTTGGATTGTGCCAATGAAGAGTGATGCATCCGTTAAACAAAAATTCCGAATAGTCATTGATTATAGAAACTTAAATGAAATAACAATTGATGATAAATATCCTATTCAAGTCATGGATGATATATTAGATAAACTAGGTAAATGTCAATATTTCACTACCATTGACTTAGCGAAAGGTTTTCATCAGATTCAAATGGAAGCACAAAGTATTCCGAAAACCGCGTTTTCGACCAAAAATTGACATTACGAATATACTTGAATGCCTTTTGGACTGAAAAATGCTCCAGCAACTTTTCAACGTTGTATGAATAATTTATTAGAAGACTTAATCTATAAAGATTTCTTAGTATACAGGATGATATAATTATATATTCCACTTCATTGGAAGAGCATATATTATCATTAAAAAAAAGTATTTAATAAACTCAGGCAAGCAAACTTGAAACTACAACTAGACAAATGTGAATTCATGAAGAAAGAAACTGAATTCTTGGGTCATGTCATAACTACCGAAGGTATCAAACAAAATCAAAACAAAGTTCAAGCAATTATTAATTTTCCAATACCAAAAACAACAAAAGAAATAAAATCATTTTACATAATAGACAACAAACAATTTCTATCTTGTATAGACATATACTCAAAATATGCAACTTTAATTGAAGTCAATGGTCAAGATTGGTTAGAAACTAAAAGAGGTCTTCTAAAAGTATTCACCGACATGGGAAAACCATTCGAAATTAAAGCAGATAAAGATTCAGCCTTTATGTGTTCCGCATTACACATTTGGTTAAAATCCGAAGATGTTAATATTACTATTACCACCAGCAAAAACGGAATCTCTGACATAGAAAGATATCATAAAACAGTTAATGAAAAACTTAAAATTATGAACAGTGAAACATACCCTGAAAATAAATTATCTAGATTTTAAATAATACTTTACACATATAATCACAAAACAAAACACAGTACAACTGGTAGAACTCCAGCAGACATCTTTATATATGCAGGATCACCAGATTATAATACACAACTAAACAAGGCAAATAAAATAGGAAAACTAAAAGAAAATAGAAAAGATTTTGAAGTAGACATTAGATATAGACACTCACCGTTGGTGAGAACCAAATCAACTAACCCTTTTAAAGAAACAGGAAACTTAAAACGAATAGATGAAAAACATTATGAAGAAGTTAAAAGAGGTAGAAAAATAACACATTATAAATCAAAATATAAAATGAAAAAGATAACTAACGAAAGTAAATATGATAATTCCAGATCAAACAACACATCAAACCGAGAAGAAAATTCACCATTTATAATAATAATACTATTAGCTTATATTATACTTCCAATAAAAAGCCAAAGTTTAGAAATAAACCCTATAAAATCAAAAAACGGTTATCTGATATTTACAACAGGAACAATAAAAATACCTATAAAATACGAACATCACTATTTAACTGTAAATTTAACTACAACTGAAGAAACTTATAATAATCTATTAACACAAACTAAACAATTTGAAACATTAACCCAAATCAAATACTTAACAGAAAAACTTAATAGAGAAATGAACGGAATTAGAATTATTCAACGTAACAAAAGAGGACTTGCTAATTTCATGGGGACCTTTTATAAGTACCTTTTCGGAACACTAGATCAGGAAGATAAAGAAGAATTGCAAACAAAAATAGATAACTTAGCCGAAAATAGTATACAAGCAAATGAATTAAACGAAGTAATAAAAGCAATCAACAAAGGTATAGAAGTAATGAACAATTTAAGTCTAAGTAATGAAGCAGATCAAAAACTCGCTATTCTAATTTTCAATTTACAAGAATTCACAGAATATATCGAAGACATTGAACTAGGTATGGAGTTAACAAGATTGGGTATCTTTAATCCTAAATTATTGCAATATAATTCACTATCACACTTAAACGCAGAAAAAAATAATAAACATTAAAACATCAACTTGGTTAAAAACCACTACTAACGAAATTCTGATAATTTCTCTAAATCCTTGTGAAAAAAAAGTACAGCACTTTTCGAAGTAGTCCCTTACCCCGACGATGACAGAAATATTCTGACAGAGACAGCTCATGACAAATACTTTTTACTAAATAATAAATCTTTCATTGCAAACACAAAAATCTTAATAATGAATAAATGTCTGATAGGAATATTAAATCAGGAGCAAACAGAGAATGTTGATATTCAAAAATCCATAACAATTATGAAGTCAAATATGTCGGACCAAATATAATGTTAACATGGAATTTACCAAAAAATATCTTAAATCAAAATTGTTTAAATAAAGAAATATTAATCGAGGGAAATAAATTGTTCAATTCAACTAGACGAAATTTTAATCACTAATACTATACTAGATTATACTCAAACCATTTATATAAATAACAACATAACCAAGCTAGAACAAACATCTTATATAAAAACTAATCAGATTATACAGGAATATACACAAATATAATACACTTCAAATCATAATATTAACTATTTTAGCAATTGTTGTAATAATTATAATACTTTATCTAATTTACAAGTACAAAATGTTACCACGAAATGTAATCTTGAAATTTAAGAAACAAAGAAAATCAACCCCAAAGAAAGACGAAGAATTAAAACCTCAAACAATTGTAAATGAAATTGAAGATATTATAATTGAAACAGACCCAATAGTTATACCCTAATTTATCCGCCTGAGGACAGGCTAATTTCTTGAGGATGGGGAAGTAACATATCCATTCACGCACCCACATTAAACTTTATCATTCCCACAGTCCCAGTCACAATATTGTAAACAATTCCTATCAATGATAACATCATCAACTCCAGCTTGCATAATATAAACAAAAGGTTAGAATCGATGTTCCCACCATTGAGGCTGAAAATACTAACGTAGCACAAACCAAGGCACACAGATCACTAAATTTCACCCTCCTTAAGAGAGCGATCATTTTGTTTATAAAAGAGTACATTTCAAAGAGCCAAAAGCTCAATAGATCAAAGTCCAATCAGTAAAAAGCTTGAAGCCAAGGTCTGCTAAACGTATGAAGGAACTAGAATAGTTAGTCTTAAGATTGAATTCGAATATCACATGTACTCCGTAGGATAAGTTCTTTTATTAAAAATAAATAATTTTTTTAAAAGCAACCTCCGTTAAACAAATATAATTATATATATATATATATTATTTATTTTTAATAAAAGACTTAAATATATATATATATATATATATATATATATATATATATATATATATTATATATATATATATATATATATATATATATATATATATATATATATATATATATATATATATATATATATATATATATATGTTGGAACTTCATCGTTTTGGTCCATAGTCGTGTACTTATCGAAGCGAGTTTCGGAGCTTATGCTTCCACGTTTCATGCTAAACTCCCTGACAACGCCAGTCTCATTTCTCAGCATAGCCCCGAACCACATTCGACGACAGCGTTGTAGCGCTGTCGTCTTGCTAAAACGGTACTTCTTACAGCGACAAAATGCAAAGGACCAATCAGAGCGCAATTAGCGGCTGATGCAATATTACTAATATGATGAAATTAGGAATTCTGGTAAAATACAGCAAAGAGCCACAGACGTCCTCCCTGTTGCCAAGGCCAGAGCGCTGGTCGAGCTCGCCAAAATCCGCGTTGGATGGGTCGTCTGCCGTATCCGAGCCGTAGAGCAGCCAAAACGCTGCTTTAAATGTCTGGACTACGGGCAGATTGCTGCTAGCTGCAAAAGCAAATGCGACCTAAAAGGTGATTGCTTCGGGTGCGGATTGATATGCCACGCAGCTAAAAGGTGCTATAAGCCACCGAAATGCAGTCTCTGAGTCCGGAAAGGCGAAAAGGAGGCGGATCATGCGGTGGGTAGCTTTAAGTGCCCATCATATCGCGAAGCTGTCCAAAAAATGAAATGTTAAGGTTTCTACAGGTAAACCTGAATCACAGCATAGCTGCTCAAGAGCTGCTAGAGCAGATTGCTAGAGAGAAACTAATAGAAGTAGTTTGCCTCAGCGAGGCCCAGGTCATGGGCCATAGACACCAGTGACAAAGCAGCGTTGTAGAAATACGCTTGCAGATGTCAAATCTTGCAACGGGTTCGTGCGCGCTCGATGCGATAGAATATGAATGTATAGTTGCTAGCTGGCCCGCAGCATGAAGCTCAACGAATTTACTGAAGTGCTCGACGAGTTTGCTGAGGACGGAAGAGTCCGGAAGGACATCATAGCTGGCGACTTCAATGCATGGGCCATGGAATGGGGCAGCCTTTCAACAAATGCCAGAGGTCGCACTCTACTGGAAATCTTCGCGACGCTGGACGTGGCTCTGCTCAACTCTGGCCACGAGTACACCTTCAGTAAGGCTGGGGCAATCTGCGCTTCTTTTCACAATCGGTGAGCCATCTGGCAGGGCGCCAACTCTGTGGGGGGAAGCGTATCGCCTGGATACCTTCAACACGACAGCCTTCTCGGAGGGCATCCAGTCGCTGTGCACATCTGGCAACGCTGAGGCCAAAGCTTGCCAAATGACTAGCCAAATACAGAGCGCCTGCAATGCTAGCATACAGCGGCGCAAGCAGTTCACGCAACACCAAGCGCCTATGTATTGGTGGAATGAGCAGATAAGCAACTTCCGGAGTATATGCGTGCACGTGAGACGAAGCTACCAGCGGCCTCATGGAAGGCCTACGTTCGCTGAAAATCAGGCAGCTTACCAGGTGGCAAGACGGCTGCTGAAGAAGGCCATTCGGACTAGCGAACGGGACTACTTCCTAGACCTATGCTACTCCGCCGAAGCTGACCCGTGGGGCAGATCATACAAAACGGTAGTCAAAAGACTTTACGCTGGCAAACAAATGCAGCCCACGGATCGATTGGAGCTTAAGTCAATCATGGAAACGCTATTCTCAGATAGACTGAGCTCCATTCATGGCCGTGACTCTACATCAGTAAAGCCAGGATTCGAGCAGCTCTGATGCAGCTCTAGTTACTGATGAGAAAGTTATGGTTGCTGCCAGGAAACTAAGACTCAACTCTGCCCCTGGGCCAGACGGGATTCCCAATAGGGCGCTAAACCTGGCCATTGCTCTGTAACTAGGTGCGTTTACTGAGTTATTTAATTCATGTTTAACTCAAGAAACGTACCCTGCAAAACTGGAAGGTCCAGAACCTGGTATTGCTACGCAAGGCTGGAAAACTACCGGAGGAACCATCATCCTACAGGCCAATTTGTCTCCTGGACACTTTGGGAAAGGTGTTCGAAATATTGGTCTGTTCCAGACTGGAGGCCGCAATCGCAAACGCTGGCGGCCTATCCCTAAACCAATTTGGGTTCTGGAAAGCCATGTCAAAGAAGGATGCGTTAAGCAAAGTTGTTGGCCTCGCAACCTCCGCCATACAAGGTACCAGATGGAAGCACGGGTCGATGCAGTATTGCATCACAGCGACTCTAGATGTGAAGAATGCACAGCTAGCTGGGATATGATACTAGATGCCCTGGCACAATATAATATCCCTAAATATCTTAAAGAGATAATAAAGAGCTACTTCAGAGGAAGGACACTTATGTACAATACGAGTGAGGGAGTCCAAACTCACATAGTGTCAGCTGGAGTCCCCCAAGGATCAGTTCCAGGGCCTCTCCTATGTACGACGGCGTATTGCGCCTAGAGCTACCATTGGATTTGCTGATGATGTCGCCGTCGTCGCCATAGGAAAGGAGCTGAAAGATACAGAGGATATGTGCAGCGCAATGATCAGCCGCATTTGAGACTGGTTGACCAGAGCTGGACTTGACCTAGCGGCCCACAACACGGAGGTCGTTCTAGTCAGCAGGCGCAAGAAAGTGGAAACGGCCCACATAAAGATTGGCAACATCAGTATTGCGTCAAAGAGGACGATAAAGTATCTTGGTGTCCTGATGGACACAAGATTGAGTTTCCGTGAGTACTTTGGAATGCGTGCATAAAAAACAGCCGATTCATGTAGACCACTCTTCCAAATCATGCTGAACACACGGGGACCAACGCAACACGACGCCTTATTCTTATGAGCGTCTGGAGGTCCATCATCCTATACGCAGCGCCAATCTGGTCAAGAGCAATGGCCACTTCCAGCTACAGTAAAGGTATTCGAGCCACCTATAGATTAAGCGCAATCCGAGTCAGCTGTTCATTCAGAACAGTCTCAGACGACGCGGCGCTTGTCATACCCGGAATGAGATTACTCGACGAAAGGACTATGGACGTACTCGAGCTTGAACCATGGGTCAATCGTATGCATGGCGAGATGACTCAGATGGGTGTAACTGGTGTGGTGGTCTGAAGTAGTGGAAAACGCTAACCGCGCAATCTTCGAGTGTGGACTCTTCATCGAGGAAAGGAGTGCCCTAGAAGCAACAGTGGGACGCTCCCTTAGAGGGGACAACTTAGTCACGATCATGCTGGAGTCTGAGGCAGCTTGGAACCAAATCAGTTCCATCGCTGCTCATATTATGGTGAAGCTTCGCAGAGTTGAACGAAGCCGACGATCTACTATCTACTATCTAAAATAGCGCAAAGCGCTATTTTGAACATTTTGAACTGCGTGCATCTAGCAAATTCTAAGAACCGCAAGTTTTAGTGTATGTCTACTAGATAGCGCTATAGTTTGCGAATTATCAACTGCTTTATCGAATCGAAACTTAGATGGTGTTATTGGTCAAAAATTTCAAATTGAATATTATTTTTGCGTGAAAACTCTGCAGTATTTTTAAAATCGCAGATAAAACGGTGTTCAGGGTATCTCCTTGTCGAGACGTCCGACAAGGATTTTCTTACTTGTTTTTTATATAAAGTGGCTTAGCATCTGTTAATCTCCACATTTCTTTGTCAAAATTATATGATGCAATCGATTCGGTATGTGTTTTAAATTAAATTGTATTAAAAAACAATAGAGCTTCTGGTCAGGCTTAAAATCATTCAAAAATGCCGCTGAGGGCAGTGACAGAACGGGAGAATGTAGTATGTAGTATGTAGTATGTAGTATATATATATATATATATATATATATATATATATATATATATATATATATATATATATATATATATATATATATATATATATATATATATATATATATATATATATATATATAAATATATATATATATATATATATTTATGTATACTACATTCTGATCGTAATTCAGCTATTTATTATTGCGCTCGTTTTATGTACATTTAAGCATAGCGAGAATGTAGCGCATTTAAATGTAGAATGCATTGCGGCATTGCGTCGGGTGTTATTATTATATTATTAAAGTATTTGCGCAAGTCTTCATAATTAAATTCTTCTTTTCTGTTCCCATGTCCGAACTGAACGTCTTCGTTGGACCGTAATTTAGAATAAAAGATTCGAGTATGGCTTTTGCGACGGTTGTTGTGCTTCTGTTTACAGCCGAAATACTTTGTCAAATGACATATTAAAGTGACTGCGTTTTCATTTCCATTTTCCGAACGTGGTAGTGGACTAATTGTGTCTACTATCACTCTGTCAAAAGCATATTTTGGAGATTCTGTTATTACCAAATGTGATCTGTTTTGTTTTGTCGTTTTCGACGTTATTCAATTAGGACATTTATTTATGTACTCTTTTTCTTCTAATTTTCGCTACCGTTTTTATTATGCCTGTATGCCCTCCTTGAGTTGGATCGTCATGAAATTTAGACAGTATCGCTTCTTGATCTTTTTCATTTTTATTAGGGTCGCTAACATCAATTCTTGCTATTATTTTTCTTCCACGTTTCAAGGAACATATCTGATTTTTTATTAGCCACTATTTTTCGTACTTTGTCATTACAAATGACTTCATATACGTTGGGCTAAGAGGCTTTGTCAAGAGTTTTCATTTGCAAATCTTCTTGATTTTTTCCTGCGCAGAATTCTGTCTGCCTATACTGTTGGCTGGTAGTGACTTTCAGGACTTTATTATTGATATTTTTTTCAATCGGATATTGTAATCCTTGATAGTGCGACGAACTTATCTTAGCCCTCGAGATACTTTACTGCTGTGAAATCATATTCTTCTAGATCTAGTCTCATTCTAGTTAGTTTTGAACTCGGATGTGTCATTGAAATATATAAATTGCCATAAATATACGGTCTGAACTATGTAAGTAATTAGTGGATAGCTACTTACTCCTTTTCTATTGTTGATTTGTTGCTTTCACCTTTGGCGGATGAGCGTGAAGCATATGCAACTAGGAGTTGTTTATCTCTATATTTTTGTGTTAGAACAGCTCAACAGGCGTGCTTACTTACATCAGTACATATGCAAAATTCTTTATCGAAATCTGGATATTTCAATAATATGGGTTTAATTAAAGGCTTTTTTTAAATACTCGAAAGCTGTTTGGCATTCATTGGTCCACTGAAATTTGGCATTCTTTTAATATAATCGTGTAATGTGCCGCGAATAATCAGCGAAATTTTTGATGAAACGTCCATAATAATTGCAAAATGTAACGAATCTTTTAGCGCTATCCGCGTCTATAGGGACTGGATATTTTTCGATGTCAGTCTATTTTTTTTTTTTATCATCAGGTAATATGCCTTGATCAGTGCACTTGTGGGCTAGAAAAGTCACTTGGTGCGTGAAGAAAATGAATTTTTCTGGAGGTGATTTAAGGTTGTGATTCTTACACAAATCAAAAACGATTGCTAAGTTTTTAATCATGTGGTTTTCGGAACAACCGATAACTATTAGGTCATCCATATACAAGAATGCTTGTGAAGGATTAAGTCCAGAAAAAGATATTGTCATCATTCCTTGAAAAGAATTTGGCGCTATTTTAAGACCAAAAGGTAGTCTTGTGAATTGGTACGAACCATTGCTCGTTGAAAAAGACGTGAATTCGAAGTGGAAAATTATCGGACAGTAATTTTTTGTTTAGTTGACGATAGTCTATTACAAATCGCTATCTTTTATTTACAGAACCAGGTAAACCTTTTTTTGGGTACAAGTAGTAATGGACTATTACACTCTGAAGTGGATGGTTCAATTATTTAATGTAGAATGAGCATTTCAGTATACTGGTTGCATAACACTTTGAGTTTTATTTTGAATTGTGGCGGAAAGTTTTTTGTTTTTTCATGATATCTTCGTGTCTATTTTTGCTAATTTCTTGGACTATATTATAATCACTTAACCTTTCGATTTATAACTTATTAATGTTTAGGATTTTGGTTGAATTTGTTGTATTGAATACTCGGACAAAAATATTTTCTTTATTGGAGATAGTATTTCCAAAAAATATTCGTTCCTCATTTTCTTGATTCGGGACTAGGACAGTTATTTCTGTCGATTCTAATTTAATTTGTAAGATTACTTCAGCGCGAGCTGGAAGTATTGTGGCATTATTATCACAGGTATGTGTGATTGGTATTTTTATTGGGATATTAAAATTATCTGGCCGTAAGATTAGAGTGCCACTATTATGTGTACAATTTAATGGGCAATTGAATTTTTTTATTAAGTCTATACCTATTATGTCATCGCTAGGGATAGGAAAGTTTTGTTCAACTAAGTGATAGTGGTGTTTCCAGTAGAAATTTCCATGAATGATAAACCTTTTGAAAAAACAACTTAACTTTCGCTGATTCCTGATATTTTAGTTGACATGTTAACATTAACATTATCAAAAGTATCGAAATTTTCTTTAAGTTTTGAGGTGTCCCCACCAGTATCTATTAATCAAATAAATGAACTGTTTATTTTAAAATTTTTTAATTTTATAAATATTCCTGAACTAAGATTGATGTTGTACACTATCGCACATTCTGAATATCTCAAATGACTTATTGGTTTTCCGAACTACTTTCTGTAGTTCGAACATTTGCATTTCTATTATTTGTGTTATTGTAGTCTCTATTCGAGTAACCACGGCCTCTAGAGTTTCTTCTATTTTAGCCTCTTTATATTATTTCACGTAGTGAACTAGTATATTGGGTTTGTGCAATGTCCGTCATGCTGTCCGTCCGTCTGTCCGTATGAACGCAAACCATTTCCACGCTATTGAAGCTAGAGACTTGAAATTTGAAATATATACTCGTGTATACCATTTTCTGATAAAGTGTCAAGATTTTCCCGATACGCCCACTAGGGGCGTGGCAAATCGGAAAATGCATTTTCCTGTATCTCAGAAACACTACTTCTAGAAGAGCTAGAGAGTTGAGATTTTAACTGAACACTCATGTCGACATCCCAAAATCAAAAAGCTATGGCGGATATATCTACGCCCATTGGGGGCGTGGCAAATCGGGTCAAACTGTATCTTCTACAGTTTTAATGCTAGAACGCCCAAATTTGGCACGTGGGTTACTGTTACGCTCCTATAAGGATCGCCTACTAGGGGCGTGGCAAATCGGATCTGAATATATAGTGATTTCACTAATTTTCTTATGTTTTGAGCACTATTGATGCTAGAGACTTGAGACTTGGTATATATACTCAAGTTAACATCCGAAAATTGAAAAGTTATGGTGGATATATCTACGCACACAGGGGCCGTGTCAACTAATATCAGCTTATATTTCCCACAGTTTTGTGCTAGAAGCTTCAAAATTGGATGCTAAGTTACTGATTCCCTAAAATATATTGTTTCGCCTCAAAAGGGGCGTAACTTACAAAAAAATACCCAGTAACTTTCGCATTTTTCGAATGTAAGCATCCAAACTTTACAGTTATATTCCTGAACGCCCACTCTATGCACATGCCAAAAATTATTTGTTTACGGCCACTGGGGGCGTGGCAAATCAAAACTGAAACATCTGCAGCTTCTGAGCCAATAACGCGCCACATAATGACTGTGACCCTTGACCTTGTCTTTTGATTCGTCAAATTATATATATATGTTTTAAAAGAATATTTTATTAATACAAAATAACTAAATAAAGAAAATATAACAAAAATATCAACATGACCGCACCGGGGTTCGAGCCCACACCTCTACGCTTGCCAACGAACTTAAATCACATTTTCAGAGTTGCCACCTCTCTCATTTTGAGAGATGCCATCTCTCTCGATTTAGGTGCGTGTTTTTGCTAAGGTAAGGGTTCGATCCTAATTGAAACTGTCTGGCCACCTCCAATGAAAAGTTTTAGTCTGCAGCTAATTTGAGCAGCGAATGTGGAGATTTAAGGTTAAATTTTCAAAAATATAATGTGATAGATGCCCCTGTGTGCTGCTGGGACGTGAAATAGTATTTCGCTGTCGGTTGCGTCCGACAGCAACGTTCTTACTTGTTTATTCTTGTTGTTATGGTAATTACCTCTGTTAGGATTGTTGTAGCCGCGATTATTGTACCCTCTTTGGTTACCGCGAGCACTGTTGCCTCTGTAATAGAAGATAGTCTAGCACTTCTGGTAATCTCAATGCTGTAATTAATTTATTTACAAATCGCATTATTAAAAGTATCGAAATTGCCTACTTCTAGTATTAGGCGCAACTTTTCATGTTCACAATTGTGAGTCATACTTGATATGGACTCTTTGTCGACTGCCCAGACTGTCAATATCAGTCGTATAAGTTAACTGTGAGCGCCTAGCTATCCGAGAACGACACCAGAACGTTCCCACGAAAACTGCTGACCCAATATTATCAATGGTCAGCGAAGGTACGCTGGGTCTGGGCATCAGGTTCAACAGTGTCAACGACCAACAAGCTCGAGTCAGAGGTTCGCAACTACGTTGCGCGACTTCTGCGGAATAACTTGGCACTGGGCAGCAGTTCTGCAGAGCGGGGCAGTTGGTGACGCAACAGCCAAAGCCGACAGCGGCAGCGACGCGGCGGATCGCTCGGAATAAATATTCATTGTCCCATTTAGTTTCCGCGACTTTTCATTTGTGTTCGGGTAAATATCTTAAAATAATTGGCGCCCAACCACGGTAACTCACGGTTAAACCAAATAAATACTCGCCTCGCGTCGCGGGTGATATTAGATACGAATTTATAAAACGTGAAATAATAAGCAAATACAGAAAAGAACCACTCCAAAACAACTCCAAAACTACGACGTCAAGTGAACAGTATCGCAGCGGCAACACCAGCACATATAGATAAGGAGAGATCATGTAAGTGAGTCCTTCATTTAAAATTCTTAAGATCAGATATTTTTTGTAATAATAAAACAATAATTTAGTGAGAAAATTATTGAGATTACTGTGCCTGTGCTAAAGCTTGTGTTTCCGGTAGTGAAAGACTTATGAATTGTAGAACGCGGCTAGACAGTGACAGTAGCACCGACAGTGTTTTAGTGCCTTTACTTCAAGGTCATTGTCAGGTGGTTGAAAAAAAGCCCAGCTATAGGGAAAATATGGACGCAGATCAGTTTCACGCGTACATTGAAGCAGCTTTGGCAGCCCAAGCTGAAGAATCAAGTAGGAGAGAACAGCAGCTCAGAGCAGAACTAGGGCAAAAGATTGAAGAGTTGTCAGGACAACTAAGGGCAACACAGCTAACGGCCCCAGTAGTAAAAATCTGCAAAGACGCAGAAATAATTCCTGGTGTTAGTTGTGAAGAGCCTATGGATGCAGTAAAAACCTGCCCGAATTTTTTGGCAAACAAGACACATACGTGGCTTGGAGACAGGCGGCTCACGCCTCATACAAGATTTTCGAAAACTATGTAGGCAGATCAGGCATTATCAGGCTATATTTATCATTCGAAACAAAGTAAGAGGACTCGCAAACGCAGTCTTAGCCTCGTTTAATACAGCCCTTAAGTTTGGAGCAATCATAGCTCACCTTGATTTCACGTACGGCGATAAGAGACCCATCCATGTTATAAAACACGATATGGGTACTCACAGGCAGGGATAAATGACTTTATTGCAATAATTCGATGAGGTAGAGATGAAGCTCACCTTACTAACCAATAAAGTAAGCATGACAATTCAGAGAAGACGCTTTACGCGTATTTATATCCGGTTTAAAGAGAAGCTTGACCGACGTTCTATTCGAGGCTCACCCCTCCGATTTGCCCTCTGCCTTGGCATTGGCCCAGGAGGTGGAAGCCAACCAAGAACGATACGCATTTGCGACGAGCTATGCTAGAGGTCAAGAAGAGAGAGCAAGAAATGAGTCAAAAAACCATGCTCACAGTATCTTTCAATCCCATGAGGAAAATGTTATTGCTCAGCCTAGCCAATGTAAAAGCCCAGCGTTTAAAAGAGCTAACCCCAGGTCCAGTAGTTCGTCAGGACCCGAACCAATGGACGTCGACCCATCAATGTCAAAGTTTTAGCAACCCACCAGTTTTCAGAAGGCTCAAGGCTCTGGTAAGTTCAATTCGAAGCCACGAAGCGCTCAAACACGTCCGAGCGCATGTCCGATCAGAGGCGTCAGAGAGTAAGCCATGTGTCAGCTGAATCAGACCAAGAGACAGACAGAGGACAAGCCGAGGAAAACGTGGCTGAGATCGAAGATGGCTCAGGCTACCAAAGCGACGGTGTCAACTGCCTTTTTGACAGCGTTAATTTTTTAGGGCAAGGTCCCTGCTGCGGTTCCTACGGCGGAGAATAGCGGAGAATGCAAGCAGCTCAAAAGTGTAGCCCCAGTCGAGTCCTAATTCGTCATTCAGTCCATTCATGGGTCGAACAGCATAACAAAAAAGTGCTTGGTGCCGATGTTTGGACAGATGGCAAAGTTTTTATTTTGGACAACTTGTCCACATTTGACGGCATTGTCGGCCTCGATTTATTAAAACAAGTCGACGCCGCCATCAGCCGAAGAGAAGGAAAATTGACGGTGGTGTCACAGAAAAAATACACTACCGTAGCTGCAATGATGTGAATCACTACAAGATTCTTGACATCGAGGCTCCACCGCCAGTAAAGTCACATTTGCTACAAACGCTGAAAGACTGCAAAGGCATTTGCAGACCCTAACATGTCGCTGCCATTTAACACAGCAGTGGTCGCCACTATCAGAACGATGGACGACCAGGTTGTTCATTCTAGGCTATACCCATACCCACGGATGATTTTGTCGCCGCAAAGGTAAACGACCAACTCAAAAACGGCATTATTCGGAAATCTCGTTCCCCCTATAACAATCCAGTTTGGGTGGTGGACAAAAAGGGTATGGACAGTTACGGCAATAGTAAAAAACGTTTGGTAATTGACTTTAGGAAACTAAATCATAAAACGATTGCCGACACATAAAACAAAGTTCTTTACAACGCTCGATCTCAAGTCCGGTTACCACCAGATAACTCTGGCTTAACAAGACCGGGAAAAGACAGCGTTTTCAGTGAGCGGCGGTAAATACGAGTTCTGTCGACTCCCTTTCGGATTGAAAAATGCTGGCAGCATTTTTCAAAGACATAATACTTGTATACCCCGACTATAAAAAACCATTTGACCTGACAACTGACGCGTCAGACTACTCTAAAAAAACGGCAGGCCCATAACAAAGATTTCTCGAACGCTGAAATACAGAGAAGCGTAATTACGCTACCAACGAGCGTGAATTACTGGCTATTGTCTGGGCACTTGCCAAGCTTCGTCATTACCTTTATGGGGTCAAGATCAAGCGTTGGAAAGAGAGAAAACTCGCCACGTAATTCACTTTGGAGATAATAAATCCCTTATCAACATCGTGAAATCAGTCGTGAAGTGTGGTAAACGCTATACTTTGTAATTTCCCGATCTTGGCCCAGTTACAAGATTAACTTGTTAGGTCCTTCCCTACCTCTAAATTTTGGCACTGGAAAAACATGGTCACTGATATCTTTAACAGTGACGAGAGAAGGGAAATTATCACTATTGAGCATAATCGCGCCCACAGGGCCGCTCAGGAGAACGTGAAACAGGTAATGACAGACTATTACTTCCCAAAGATGACGAAACTCACGAACGAAGTGAGCCTTAACTGCAAGGTTTGCTCAAAAGCGAAGTATGACAGACATCCAAAGAAGTAGGAACTTGGAACTTCACATAGTATAGAGATATTCCATGTCGACATCTTCTCAACAGACCGGAAATACTTTCTAACTTCAAAGTTCGCAACTGTTCAGCACATAGCATCATAGCACAATTGATGATGTTATTCCCCCAATGCTCACTGTACTGAATTTTCCCCCACGCCAAAATGTTCTATTGCGACAATGAGCCTTCGCTTAAGTCTGATACTAGAACGTCTCTATTGGCAAACAACTTTGGGGTGAACATGGCAAACGCACCTGCCTTACACAGCACATCGAACGGCTAAGTAGATCGCTTCCACAGCACTCTCCTAGAAATCGCGCGTTGTCTCATGCTCCAAAGAGGCATCAGTAATACGGTTGAACTGATCCTGCTAGGTACGAGCGCATATAACAGATCTATTTATTCAGTTACTGACAGAAGGCCGGTTGATATCGTACATAGAAGCAAGCCGGAAGATCACCAGGATGTAAGGGGTAAAATAGAGAAAGTGCAGGTAGCACAAAATGCCAGATTTAACCAGAACAGACATAAAGACAGGGTCTTTGAAATCGGTGAAAAAGTACTGCTAAAAACAAACCGACGACTGGGGAACAAGCTCACTCCGTTGTGTAACGAGGAGAAGGTTAAAGCGGACTTGAGGACAACGGTCCTTATTAGAGGGAGGGTAGTCCACAAGGACAACCTTCGTTGAATTATAGCTTATAAGTTTCAAGTTTTTCAGTACATTATAGAAATTGGGTTTCATTGTAGGTTTTACGGGACGCTAACGATATTACTGACGACAGCGACAGCACATTTGACAGACTACATACCTATCACGGACGGCGACGTACTGATTTGGGACGATCACGATTACTTGAGACACGACTAATCTTTCGGAATTCACTCGAATGACTGACGGGACAGCCAGACTAACGTAAATGTTTCCACAATCCCATATGCGGAAGCTGCTGGAAGTAGACACCGGATACGTACGAGGCTTGTTATCTGCTCTTAACTTGCGCCACCGAAATGCAAGAAGTTTAGACTTTTTAGGCACGGCTCTCAAGGTCGTTGCAGGCTCACCCCAAGCGCATGACTTGGAAAATATTAGAATGACAGAGGCACAGCTAGTCGACTCAAACAACAAGCACATAGAAATCAACTCTAAAACACAGAATCAAATTAACTTACTAACCGACACGGTAAAGTAACTAATAAAGAGCAAATAGATACTGCCCACCTCTACGAAACCTTGCTTATCAGGAACAGAATTCTCATCACTGAAATTGTTAACCTCATATTAACTATCACTCTTGCTAAATCTAAAATTATCAATCCAAATATACTTGACCATGCTGATCTTAAGTCTATTCTTATGAACGAACTCACAGGGACTACAATTACTGACTTGTTAAATGTAGCCAGCATTAAGATCCTACAATCCTCTAACGTAATTAAGATTATTATTAAGTATCCCCGGATAAGTTAGCTTTGTCAAAGAGTAACAATATTCCCGGTTGCGCATAACAATACGATACTGCAGATTTCGGACCATTTGGTAGCGGAGTGAGGAAAGGAAGTTTTGGCAGTCATAAACTGCGTGCCAATAACCATGACTACGTTCTGCGAACAAGCACCGAGCGAAATCTGCGCTCAAGGTCTACATTCCGGCGGTGAGGCACATTGTGAAACACAACCTAGCCACCTTGACCCCATAACCGTGGTCGATGATGGCATCATCATCATCAACGATCGACCAGCTACTGTGGTATTCGACGATAGCCTCGAAGTCGTCTCAGTTGGAACTCAGCTGGTTACGTTTGACACCTAAGCGCTGACAAATCGAACCAGATATGTGAATCGCAACAACTTAAAAGAGCGATTCCCAGGAGTTGCAGCTCCCCCTCTGTTGAACATTACAGGCCACAGTCCTACACTAAGTCTACCTTCATCGTTTAAGTGAACAAAACCTTAAATACATCAAGCAAATGAAAGACGGTATTACATCTGAGACTAAGTTTGTCTCAGCATTCGGCATCGGCATCGTGGCTTGCTCCCTGTTTTGGGGATGATTGGTTCTATACAAGTACATCAGAAACAAGCAAACTTCACGGCGTACAGAGCCGCCGTCGACGACTTACAAGACGACCGAGAACGGTCAGTCTTCGAAGGGGGGAGTAGTTAACTGTGAGCGCCTAGCTACCCGAGAACGACCCCAGAACGTTCCCACGAAAACTGCTGACCCAATATTATCACTGGTCAGCGAAGGGGCGCTGGGTCTGGCTATCAGGTTCAACAGTGTCAACGACCCACAAGCTCGAGTCAGCGGTTCGCAACTACGTTGCGCGACTTCTGCGGAATAACATGACATTCGGCACGAGGCGCAAGCACTGCAGTTCTGCAGCTCGGTGCGGTTGGTGATGCAACAACCAAAGCCGACAGCGGCAGCGGCGCTGGCGATAATTTTACTTTAAATAGCCTAAAACCATCTCATGTATTTAAATTAAGTTTATATTCAAATCGCGGCGGATCGCCTGGAATAAACATTCATTGTCTCATTTAATTCCCGCGACTTTTCATGTTGTGTTCGGGTAACTATATTATATATATATATTTTTTTTTTTTTTTTTTTTTTTTTTTTTTTGCGGCAGAACTATCAATAATTTTCAGTTCAGAATATAACCGATCGGAGATTTGTGAAAACATTCAGCCGGAAGTAATGTTTTCACGGAGAAGTTCGAGTCACATTAATAGACCTTGTTGATAGATGAGCTCTAAAAGTTAGACTGTACATTGAAGAAGGAATGAAGTGACGATCCCGTCGGGAACTCCCAACATGGGACAATTAGGTGAAGATGGGACAAAGTCGGTAAATCGCCATTAAAAGTGGGTCATCGGAGATAACAATATTACATTCAAGGGATCTAGAACTGCGCTCTGCCAAATTAAAGCTGAGCACAACACGCACCCCTTTCAGGATGGAGATTCAGTATTATGTGTGGGAGGCTGTCTTCAAAATGCTATGCAGCATTCAAACGCGAAACATCCAATAATAGTAGCAAATCACACCAAATAGCAAGCATACAGTGATTCACAAATCCGCTACCTTGAATAAGATAAATTCGTCGAAACTAGAGTAGACGAAATAGACACAAAACTGCCTAGCGTCGAATGGAAATACGTTCAAACAGCAGACAACCCAGCAGATGTGACACGTGGTCATTTTATTGTTGGACGAACACTCACTGTAGTACCAGACCACTTTAATGAGACTTTAGACAGACTGAGACACATGCAATGCGTCAGTGCAGAGTTCTGAAGTAAATTAAAAAAAAAAAACAAGTAAGAGTGCTCTAGTCGAGACCGCTCGACAAAGAGACCCCTGAGCCCTGCGAAGAACTGCGATTGCTAAGAGCCGCTAACATTCTCCGTTTCTTTTATATGTACATATGTAGCAAGCAATACATACACACACACACAGCCGCACGCACTAGAACACACACAGACGCACGCACAAGCACACAATCTGCTAACTGTGCATTATGACTCATCAGCTTCGCTGCTGCTGCTGCAAAAGGCCGATAATATAAGATATTAAATGTTTAATAACTTTTTTTCTAGACGAGCGATTTTGATCAAATTTGTTGGGCGTGACATTCATATGTGTGTATGTGCTAAAGCACAAGTCTCTAGTATTTGAAATACGTGATTTAGCAATTTGAGGCAAAGCGGCAATTTGTGGGCGTGACATCCAAAATTTAACAAAACCCGAAACTGCGTAAGGCCCAAATAACACTAAATGCAAAATTTGAAGACTCTAACTATAAAGATGAATTAAATAGAATTTTATAACTAAATGAAGATATAGGTTTTTAATCGATAACATTAAAACGATGATAGTTATCGAATATTTGAAACAAACTCGATCGAATCGTGATATACACGAACTTCCAAAAAAAATTTGAAGTCTCTAGCTCTTATATCTTCTGAAATCGACGCGTTCAAACATACGGACAGACAGACAGACGGACAGGGCTAAATCGACTCAGCTTCTCTCCCTGATCAAGAATATATATACTCTATGGGGTCTGCCACGCCTCCTTCTGCCTGTTACATACATTTCCACAAAACCATTATACCCTGATTTCCCATTTTCAATGGGTTCAGGGTATAAAAACATGTAAGAAATCTCTAGTCGAGACCGCTCGACTAGTGTATACCCTGAACCCTGCAAAGAACCGCTATTCCAAGCATACTTCGTTTCTTTTATATACACATGCATATATACGTTCATTACAAGCAAAACATACACACACACATATTCAGGCGCAAGCACACACAAGCGCAAGTCGGTACGTCAACTGTTCTTTGGCTGTTTTGCATGGCAATGCTATGGGAAATTAAATGTTTAATTACTTTGTTTCTAGAGCAACGATTTTGATCGTTGGGCGTGATCATGTTATCCATATGTATGTATGTACCAAAGCACAAGTCTCTAGTATTTGATATACGGGAGTTACAAATTTGAGGAGTTATAATTTGAGGCGAAGGGTGCGTGGCACCCAAAATTTAACAAAACCCGAAATTGCTTAAGGCTTACATAACACTAAATGAAAAATTTGAAGACTCTAGCTAGTCTCTAGCTATTGTAAGTTCATTATACTCTTATTTCCCATTTTCAATGGGTTCAGGGTATAAACAAGTAAGAAAACTCTAGTCGGGGGTCCCGACTAGGAGATATCCTAAACCCCGCGCTATCTGCGTTTTTTAAAATACTGCATAATTAGTATTTCGTATAAACGCATAGAAAACTAAATTCAAATCATTTTCAATTGTTTAGCCAATAGCGCCATCTATGGTTCGATAGAATAGCGCCATCCCTGTTTCGATTTATTGAACAGCTGATAATTAGCAAATCATAGTGCCATCTATTGGAAATATGTACACTAAAACTTGTGGGTCTTAGAATTTGCTAGATACACGCAGCTCAATTTGTATGTGTGTATGTGTGCACATGCATAGGAAAACAATTTATTTTGCGTTGCTGGTCACGTGTTTGGCCGATTGGCCAAATGTTTTGTTTAATAACTTCTGTGCGAATTAATGGATTTGAATGAAATTTTCAGCTTATGTTCATCATATTTTATTACATTTTTTCCAATTTTTAAAAATGTAAACCCATTCATTTACTGGTTTTGAGTGCAACTAACCTCAATTTCAATATGTGCGGAAATTTAGAGCCGGTATCCAAAATTTAACAAAAATCAATATTAGATAAAATAAATATAAAACTTACAAAAAAATTGGGGACTCTAGCTATAAAGACGTGGGAGATATAATTTTATAACTAACATTCGATAATGATTTTAGTCGATAACATTAAAACTAAAATAGTTATCGACTTTTTTTAACAAACTCGATCTTTTCGTGGTATTCACGGACCAACATAAAAAATTTCAAGTCTCTAGCTCTTATAGGTTCTGAGAACGACGCGTTCATACATACGAACAGACGGACGGACGGACGGACGGACGGACAGACGGACATGGCTATATCAACTCGGTTTGTCTCCCTGATCAAGAATATATATACTTTATGGGGTCTGCCACGCCTCCTTCTGCTTGTTTCATTAAAACCGCGCGCTATCTTTTTGTTACCGCGATCCACCCCCCAGAGAGTGAAGACATTGGCAGCCGCCAATTGTTTATTCAGGCCGGTCCGCCCTACGACAAACATTGGTCCTTCGAGCCGGATCTCCTTCCGCTCCTCTAGCTTGCATCGGTGGAAAGAACCCAATAAGTATAGATCTTCTCACTCTCTTATAAGTTACACACACACGTAAAGGTGCGAGGTTTCCCGCTCTTCCATAGCGACCTGCGCATCTTTAGCACATGTGTACATACATACATACCTGACCTACCTCAAGGTTCCACGGTATAAGTTCTTTATGTTCGTCCAGTGTGCCTTCCATTTCCATAAGTCTTCCTCACTCACATATGTATATACGTACATGCACAAGTTGACATATATATATATATGTCGAAGCAAACTATGTTGCTGCATACTGTATGTGATTGTTCCTGCGTATTGCACGTACGCGCTGTGTGTGTATTGCTGTGTATGAGAATTCTGGTTATTACCAGAATTCCTAATTTCATCATACTAAGAAATATTGCATCAGCCGCTAATTGTGCTCTGATTGGTCTTTTGCATTTTGTCGCTTTAAGAAGTTCCGTTATAGCGCGATGACAGCGCTACAACGCTGTCGTCGAGTGTGGTTCGGTGCGGGGCAGAGAAACGAAAAGGCAGTCAGTTCAATTTTGGATCGTGAAGCCTGCGCATCGAAACTCGCTGCGCTATTAGTTAAGGAAGAAGAAGAATAACGACGTCCCGACATAAGAAGTGGGATCGGCACTACCTACTATATTTTCGACCGAGCAGTGGCGTACAATTATCGAATTCCCAAAACAAAATTGAAAGCAATCGTGGACATTTGGCCATTAAAACTGTGATGTCGTTTTGCCAAAGTTTACCGCTGACGTGGCAGGTGCAGATGATCGGAAATGGTGTGCAATCGCCAAAATTATATTTTCGGATCATACTGTGTGTACATTGTGTGGAGTGTTACTGCTCACTGTGTGTGTGTGTGTGCCTGTGCGTTTCTGGGTATTTCACCAAAATTTCATCATAATGGTAATGTTGCATCAGCCGCTAGTTGTGTCGCTGTCGTCAAGTGTGGTTCGTGTCTATGCTAAGAAGAAGTAATTGCGTGTAAGAGTAGAATAAAAAGACACGTGGAATCAAGCATAAGCTACGAAATTCGCCCCGCTTAGTAAATCACTATGGATAGAATTAACGTTATCACATAACCCACATTTACTGAAGATCAGTGGCGCATAATTTTGCTAATGCAAAAAAAAACAAGTAAGAAAACTCTAGTCGAGGCCGCTCGACTAGGGTATACCCTGAACCCTGCATTCTTCGTTTCTTTTATATACACATGCACTTGTACGTTCATTACAAGCAAAACATACACACACACATACACAGGCACACACAAGCGCAAGTCGGAGCGTCAGCTGTTCTTTGGCTGCTATTTGCATGGCAATGCTATGGGAAATTAAATGTTTAATAACTTTTTTCTAGCGCAACGATTTTGATCAAACTTGTTGGGCGTGATCATGTCATTCATATGTGTGTATGTGCCAAAGCACAAGTCTCTAGTATTTGAAATACGGGACTTACAAATTTGAGGCGAAAAGGGGGCGTGGCATCCAAAATTTAACAAAAACCGAAATTGTATAAGGCTCACATAACACTAAGTGCAAAATTTGGAGACTCTAGCTCTAAAAGATGAATTATATAGATTTATATAACAGAGCATCGATTTCGTTTTTAATCGATAACATTAAAATTAAGACAGTTATCGATTTTTTTTAACAAACTCGATCTTTTCGTGCTATACAGGAACCTACATAAAAAATTTCAAGTCTCTAGCTCTTATAGGTTCTGAGAACGACGCGTTCATACATACGGACAGACGGACAGACGGACGGACAGACGGACAGACGGACAGACGGACAGACGGACATGGCTATATCAACTCGGCTTGTCATCCTGATCAAGAATATATATACTTTATGGGGTCTGCCACGCCTCCTTCTGCCTGTTACATACATTTCAACAAAAACATTATACCCTGATTTCCCATTTTTAATGGGTTCAGGGTATAAAAAATTGGTTGGAGTTTGTAAAGACCATGCAAACTTCAATATCGGAACAACAACAAAATCGAAAAGTCACGTTGCTTGCATCCCAATGGCTAACGAAAATCTCAAATCTAAAGAATTGTTTCTTCAATGATACGGAAGCGACGAGACGCCGGCAGCGATGTTTTTAAATTTGCTATGTAGCCGCCCGGCTAATGGAGAATGCTTGGCAGTATATGATTGCTGTTTGGTATCATCGGCCTGGAAAAACAACAAAAATGAGGTATCGGCGTTTTAGTCTTTTTGGCGCATATGGCAAATATGGACCGCCGTTTGCAACGAATTGTCTTCACTTCAAAGGTGTAAACAGATGTGATCTGCAATCGGAGTTGACATTAAAAGGAGTAAAATGTTATCTATGCTGCACCATTTCTGTGAAAAAGCCGGACACAAAGTAGCAGAATGCTGGAGCAAAGCGCTACAAGAGGGCAAAGTAAAATCCCAACGAGAGAAGGGCCGTTTTACCATCTTCAAACGCGGCATTGAGAGCCGATGCTCTGGAAGTGACGTCTCAATAAAATAAAAGAGTGTAAACCAATGCGTTGTGGCTAAGCCAACAGGGCAGATGACTCAACGAGGTGAGATCTATCCAATTTACTTTGATTCTGGTGTTGAATGCTCTTTAGTAACAGAACGATGTGGTAAGAGAGAGAAACTCTCAGGCAAACGTAATAATAACGTAATAACGTAATAGAAATTTTATTTGACAAGGCCAGAATGTTATCGTGACAACAAACATATTCGACATTGTGAATTCTAAGTCTGTAAATAGTTGTTCCGTAACTGAAAAAGCAATTAGCATGAAAGATGTTAATACCGAATTAGTTGACAATGATAAGGGAAGATGTTTTTCAAGTTTTCGATTTTCTGAATGGTCAAGTTGAGCGTGTCATGAGTACACTCAGAAATCTGTTAGCTGCTGTCGAATCGAGCCAAATTCCTGAAAAGATGCACTTGCCGAGGTTCAGCTTGCGTTAAATTGCACAGTT
>JAEIGN010000633.1:0-60355 GCA_018903745.1 Drosophila repleta
GTGGACTGCTGGGACGTGAAATAGTATTTCGCTGTCGGTTGCGTCCGACAGCAACATTCTTACTTGTTTTTTATTGTGTAGCGCTCACTTTGCTGTTGTCACCTTTTAGGATATCACCCAATGGCTTTGCAATGTCCGCAAAGTCCTTGATGAAGCACCTATAGTAACTTGCTCGTCCCAGGAATGATCTGATGTTAAAAAGGTTAGTCGACTTTTCGTACTTGCGAATAGCCTCCACCTTGTTAAGGCATTATGTTGATACCGTGACTTGAAACGATAAAGCCTAAGTATTCGACATTTTTCTTTAAAAAATGTGATTTCTCGCATGAGACTCTCATGTTTGCATTGAAAAGTTTGTCTAACACCCAAACTATGTGTTCAACGTGGCTTTAACATCATCGATATAAACATAGTATGATTTGCCAATGCGTTCTCAATACGTTGTCAATAGCTCTCTGAGAGATGCTGGGTGCGTTTTTCAATCCAAAGGGAAGTCTGCAAAACTCATACTTCCCATTTTCTAAAAGAAAAAAACGTTTTTTTTTCTGTCTTCTACCGCAAGGAGTATCTGATGTAAACCGGATTTTAAATCTAATGTAAAAAATTTAGCCTTTTCTATGTTGGAAAGGATTGAAGCTTTGTTTGGAATGGGATATTTGTCGTCTATTGTGTTTTATGTTTAGTTTTCTGAAGTCTATAACCAAACATTTCTTTGTATTTCCCTGTTCGCCAGTGCCTTTTTTGTCTACCAACCATACCATACATATCAGGATCTGCAAAAACAGCTGTCTTCTTACTCATTCCTGTGGAATTCCTGTGATATTTAATTTCTTCGATTTTTGTAAAGTTAACGCTTGTGCATTTGAGAAGTTTTCTTCATTCGGAGCCGCTATTTGATATTATTGTTTGTTTTTTAAAGTCGAGCAGAGCGTTACTTTGTTTTAATAAGTCAAGTCCGATTATTCCGTCAAATGTCGTTAGTTGCGGGTTTTTCATATGTCGTGATGATCTTGTTTGGTAGTACGCTCAGTTTTTTTTCTACTTTGTCGTAGTACGGTATCAGAGTCAAACTTCCCTTGTCGCAGTGTCGACATCTCTTGTTCGATCACATAGATGGGTCTTTTGTCCGCGTATGTAAAGTCGAGTCTTTTTATTGTTGCCCTAAAGTTAAATGGGGTATCGAATGAGGAAAGTATCGTGTCCGCTGGGCCTTTCATTATGTTCCTGAGGATTGCTAAAGTTTGATAGTGCTTTGAGCTACCCTCAAATTGTTCGTGAACTTTTTATGCAGCATGTGCCGCTCGCCTCCACGATACGTACGTTTCTATCTTCCCATCGAATTCCGGTAAGAATTTTACAACATCAAGTAACTCCTGGAACTATTTCAGCATCTTTGTAAGCCTCCACCCTAGGATCGTTTACATTAGCTATGAAAAGATTTTATACTAAGTCACTGATCTTGTTATCGACGAGCTTTTCTTGAGCCGCCAATACGCATGTAACTGCGAATTCTATAACTACCTTTAACTGATCGCTAGTTAATGCCATATTGTTTCTCGTGCGTGTATATATATATTCTTGATCAGGGAGACAAGCCAAGTTGATTTAGCTCTGTCCGTCTGTCTGTCCGTATGTATGATTTTTTTTGTAGGTCCCTGTATAGGGCGCGCATATCTAGTTTGTTTCAGAAATTCGATAACTGTTATCGTTTTATTATTATCGATTAAAAACGAAAATCTAAAGTCAGTTATAAAATTCTATCTAATTCATCTTTCTAGCAAGAGTCTTAAAATTTTGCATTTAGTGTTATATTCATCTTTCTAGCCTGAGTCTTAAAATTTTGCATTTAGTGTTATGTAAGCCTTAAGCAATTTCGGTTTTTGTTAAATTTTTAAGTTCCGTATATTTGTAAGTTCCGTAAATCAAATACTAGAGACTTGTGCTTTGGCACATACATACATATGGATGATACGATCACGCCCAACAAGTTTGATCAAAATCGTTGCCCTAGAAAAAAGTTATTAAACATTTAATTTCCCATAACATTGGCATGCAAATAACTGCCAAAGAACAGCTGACGCAACGACTTTCGCTTGTGTGTGGGCGCCTATGTGTGTGTGTTGCTTGTATTGTGCACATATGTACATACATATGTATATAAAAGTAACGGAGAATACTCGCAATAGCGGTTCTTCGCAGGGTTCAGGGTATACCTTAGTCGAGCGGTCCCGACTAGAGTTTTCTTACTTGTTTTTTCTTTATATTTTTCTTACTCTTTATACCCTGAACCCATTGAAAATGGGAAATCAGGGTATAATGGTTTTGTGAAAATGTATGTAACAGGCAGAAGCAGGCGAAGCAGACCCCATAAAGTATATATATTCTTTATCAGAGAGAGAAGCCGAGTCGATTTAACCCTGTCCGTCTGTCTGTCTGTCCGTCTGTCCGTATGTTTGAACGCGTCGATCTCAGAAGATATAAGAGCTACAGACTTCAAATTTTTTTCGAAGTTCGTGTATATCACAATTCGATCGAGTTTGTTTCAAATATTCGATAACTATCATCGTTTTAGTGTTATCGATTAAAAACCGATATCTTCAATTAGTTATAAAATTCTTTTTAATCCATCTTTATAGTTAGAGCCTTCAATTAGTGTTATTTGAGCCTTCTGCAATTTCGGTTTTTGTTAAGTTTTGGATGTCATGCCCTCAAATTGCCCCTTCGCCTCAAATTGCTAAATCACGTATTTCAAGTACTAGAGACTTGTGCTTTGACACATACACACATATGAATGTCATGATCACGCCCAACAAATTTGATCAAAATCGTTCTACTAGAAAAAAAGCGGCTCTTAGGAATCGCAGTTCTTCGCAGGGTTCAGGGGATCTCTTTGTCGAGCAGTCTCGACTAGAGCACTCTTTTTTTTTTTTTTTGCACTTGTTGAAGTTGTTTTCTTATTATCACTTGTAGAGTTCTTTTAATTCTCTTGTTCCTTCCTCTTTAACCTGGATTTATTTTTTAGCGGGTTCTATTTTTATCGTTGGGCGCCAGTTATTTTTTACATTTTTGCTGTAATAAAATTAATATTAGCACGCGCGGTGTTGCGCGTAATTGAGAGACCAAGAGATTATTTTTTTTAATGCTCAAAAATCAACATTGTCGCTGCTTGCAGACAAACACTCTGCTCTTTTTCGTTTTGCTGAGTGATCGTGTTAACTTATTTTATCGAGCCCTTTTGTCAGGACATTTTTGGCGCCACCAGGTGGACTCTTCAACAGCAGGTGACATCGGTGGAATACAACCAGGAGGATCACAAGGATTGCTTTAATAATCAGCGAAGTACATAGAATCTTATACGTACATAGTATATACCGAGTGTTGTGAATTTAATAAAGTGCACCCGAGACCTGCAGATTGAAACTGCAGGTAAACCTATGTATGTACATATGTATATGCCTGTCTATCAATAAATGCTTAACTTGGTTGTCAAAATAATTAGACATTGAACTCTGTCTGCTCTCGAATTTCACGAAGCCAGAGAGCTCAACCTCTGTGTAAAGAAAGAAAAGAAAATAAAAAACCGTTTCACACAGCTGCCCAAATGTGACACTAGGATCCCCAATTCCTAGCGCCACAAAAGCCAGCTATCTGGGAGTCACGTTAGATAGACGTTATTAGAAAAGTGGCCACTAGCTGCAAAATAAAATGAAAGAAAATGGACTGGATGCTGAGAGCTTCAAGTAAATTGACGCTCAAAAGCCAAACCACTATATATACAATGCCATAGTAGTAGCAACACGACCAACAAAATTCAAACTGTACAAAACAAAGCTTTACGAAGGCTTCTAGAGATTTAGAAATACCAACAATTGCAGAGCAATTGCAACAACCAACCGAAGCAGGAGAGGACTAAGGAGACTGCGTCCCCTCGATCTTCGTGGAATTCAAACTTTGTAATATTGTATTTAATATATGTATAGATTAACTAGATTTATACGTACAGGTGTAACTGCCTAAAATTAAGCTAACGTAAATTGAGTGATAACTCCGCTAACAAGTCACAGACAATAGGCAGCAAATAAATAAATTTGAAAAAAACATAGATGTGATGATGTGATCACGCCAACAAGTTTAATCAAAATCGTTGGTCTACAAAAAAAGTTATTAAACATTTAATTTCCCATAACATTGGCATGCAAATGTCAGCCAAAGAACAGCTGACGCACCGACTTGCGCTTGTGTGTGCTTGCGCCTGTGTATGTGTTTGTGTATGTTTTGCTTGTAATGAACGTACATATGCATGCGTATATAAAAGAAACAAAGAATGCTCGGAATAGCGGTTCTTCGCAGATTTCAGGGTATACCCTAGTCGAGCGGTCTCGACTAGAGGTTTCTTACTTGTTGATTTATAAAACATTTAATGAAATTATGTATTCTACATTTTTTTCTAATACCTTTTGCCATCTTACGGGCAAAAGATTAATTCCACGATCAGAAAATTTTTGATCCTTGCTGGCAAAAAACTGGTTCAAGTGGGTTTTGACGTTCTGATTTGAAGTGAAGGCTGTACCATCCAAAATATTCTTCAGAGACCAGAACAAGTAATAGTCCGAAGGAGCCAAGTCTGGAGAATATGGTGGATGTGGTAGCACATCCCATTCAAGCAATAGCAATAGCTTTTGGCGAGTTATCGAACTTGTATGGGAGCTCGCATTATCCTGGTGGAACACTACACCTTTTTTATTGACCAATTCTGGTTTCTTTTCTTTGAGTGCATCACTTAATTTGTCTAGTTGATTGCAATGAACTTCAGAATTAATTGTTGTGTTGTCCGGCAAAAACTCAAAATAAACGATTCCCTTGAACTCCTACCAAACGAACAACATAACCTTTTTTTGGTGAATATCGGGCTTTGATATGGCTTGAGCTGGTTCATACTTTTAAACCATGATCTCTTGCGGTTTATATCGTTGTAAGCAAACCACTTTTCGCCGCCGGCAGCAATGCGCTTTAAAAATGGATAGTTTATTTTACGTCGAATAAGCGTATCGCGGTCGTTGATGCGACGAAGCAAATTTCGTTCTGTAAGAACATGAGGAACCCACATGTCAAGCTTGGAAATTAATCTTAGACGTTTCATGTACTTGTGAACGGTCTCGTTTGACAGATTATTGTGATGTGTTTATCCAGGTTAATTGGTCGACGTGGCCTTGTCAGAAAGCTATACTGCGACAATGCCACCAATTTCGTTTGTGCCGCGCGCACGTTGGAAGACCTTGCGGCCAATATCAGCGCCAACTCAGCCGCAATCCAAGCGCATGCTGCGGAACGGGAAATGGAGTTTGTTTTCATTCCCCTGCGAGCACCGCACTTCTGTGGCCTGTGGGAAGCAGCGGTGAAGTCGACGAAAGGCCTGTTGCTCAAGGCAATTGGCAGCGCAGTGCTGCGCCAGGACGAGTTGGCAACGGTGCTCGTC
This sequence comes from Drosophila repleta, assembly GCA_018903745.1. Taxonomy (NCBI): domain Eukaryota; kingdom Metazoa; phylum Arthropoda; class Insecta; order Diptera; family Drosophilidae; genus Drosophila; species Drosophila repleta. The sequence continues at coordinate 5,477 of JAEIGN010000633.1, forward strand.
GAGGTGGAGGTCATCCTTAATTCGCGGCCGATCGTCTCTCCCAGCAGCAACCCATCATCTGCTGGTCGGCGCAACGCTCGTGCCGCTGCCACTCGCGTCAACGCAGCCAGACGACGATGTCAGACTGCCATAATTAAAAATATGGTAGCTGACATCAAGAATCAAGCTGCTGTTCTGGAGAGATTGGTCCAGGGATTACCTGCTCAGTTTGCAGCAAAGGAGCAAGTGGACGCGAGAGTCGAGGAACTTGGAAGTCGACACAGTCGTCCTCGTGGGAGAGGACAACGCTCCGCCTCAGCAGTGGATGCTCGGCGTGGGGACCGAAGCGATATCAGGCGAAGATGGTAGGGTGCGGGTGGTGGTCATAAAGACCAAATCGGGCACATATAAGCACCCAATTCACGGCACCCTTGTCTATTGCTTAAGTTAGTTTAAGTGTAAATTGAAGTTGAAGCACTGCGGCCTTTCAACGCGGCCAATGTTCAGTCATGTGACTGGGCATAATATTAAGCAATAGATATATTAAGTGCATGGAATTAATTAGGGCACTGTAAAGAGCAGCACAAGAGCGACGAGAGCGGGAGCGACTGCTCTCGCTAGCTGTTCGGGTCCCTATGCTTGCTCTCTGCCCTCTAACTTAAGTTTGGAGTTGTAATAAAGCAGTACTAACAAGTAAGAGTGATCTAGTCGAGACTGCTCGATTAAGGGATCCCCTGAACCCTGCTTATAACTGCGATTCCTAAGCACCGCTAACATTCTCCGTACATATGTAGCAAGCAATACATACACACACACAGACGCACGCACAAGAACACACACAGACGCACACAGAAGCACACAATCTGCTAAATGTGCATTATGACTTACCAGCTTCGCTGCTGCTGCAAGACGCCGATAATATGAGATATTAAATGTTTAATACCTTTTTTCTAGACCAACGATTTTGATCAAATTTGTTATACGTGACCATGTCATGTGTGTGCCAAAGCACAAGTCTCTAGTACTTGAAATACGTGATTTGGCAATTTGAGGCGAAGGGGGAAGTGGCATCCAAAAACCGAACCAAACAAAAACCGAAATTGCAGAAAGCTCAAATAACACTAAATGCAAAATTTGAAGGCTCTAACTATGAATATGAATTAGAAAGAATTTTATAACTAAATTAAGATATCGGTTTTTCACAGAGCTTGCACATAACAGTTGAGCATTTTGCGTGGTCTTCGAATAACAGTTTTCACTGAGTATTTGACGAAAATGCTCGCGAGCGAGCGAAAACAACGGGTCTTCGCTTAGTTCGCTCGCGCTCGGACTACAACCGTTTTTTTTTTCGTTTCTCATTTGTTTCGGTCAGACCGCAAGCGAACGCTTGAGTAAAATTAAGAAAAAGGTCTTTGGGCGACTGATGCATGTTCATGTGCGATGCAAACGTACTTTGTGTATGGTGTTAATAATATTCTTTCGTCGCAAGTTTGTATCTTACATTTACTAAATATTTTAATTTTAATTTTAATGATATCAACCTAAACTGCCACATTTAAATGCGCTTGCACAGGTAGTTCTAACCAGCAACTTACTTTTAGCCCTGCATTTCATATTAAATGAACGGCGAAGTTCAATAAGCGCAGACAATTTAAATGTATAATTAGTTATTTAACCTAACAATGTGCAGTATAAGTTTAGTACTAGTTAAATAACATTTAAAAAAAAAAATCATTTTTTTCCAACAAGGCAAATTAATGTAAGCGTGCCAAAAGACCTTTTCAATTGATTTTTTCAGTCATTTGCTCACTTACTGAGGCTCAGCTCGCGACCAGAAAAATTTTTGCTCGCGAACAGATGTTCAGCAATAAAGATCGACGCAAAAAACCCAAAAAACAACCCTCATGCGAAGACCGATTCAGACAAGAAAAAATCGCTCTTGCTCAGAGCGAGAGAGGAATATTTTATGTTTTTCGCTCCTGCTCTGACTTTGAGCGTGACGAAAAAACGCTCAACTGTTATTTGCAAGCTCTGGTTTTTCATCGATAACATTAAAACGAAGATAGTTATCGATTATTTGAAATAAATTCGATCGAATCGTGATATACACGAACTTCCAAAATAAATTTGAAGTCTCTAGCTCTTATATCTTCTGAGATCGACGCGTTCAAACATACGGACAGACATACAGACGGACAGGGCTAAATTGACTCACCTTCTCTCCCTGATCAAGAATATATATACTTTATGGGGTCTGTAGCGCCTCCTTCTGCCTGTTACATACATTTTCACAAAAACATTATACCCTGATTTCCTATTTCCAATGGGTTCAGGGTATAAAACGACTTCGTTGTTGGCAAGCTGCTTGTTGAAGTCCGCAAGTTGCTTTTTTATAAACGGTGTACATTACCGACCCCTTTTGTCAGGACAATAGCTAAACGTCTTTGGTGGTTTGTGACCAAAAATTATTTAATCCACCCTAGTCAATTAGGATTCAAACGCGCCAAATTTGTTTCAGATGGTCTGCTCATAGCAGACTATCTAATAACAAAGTCGCTGCCCACCAAAAAGCACTTCTCTGTCACTGCCTTTGTTTTTTCAAAGCCTTATGGCAGGGTCGGAGAGCACTCCCTAGTTGACCAACTAATAGAATGGAAAATCGGTCCCAAAATTATAAACTTCGTCAAAAATTTCATGTCCAATAGAAAAATTAATATTACAATCAAAAACACCATTATTTCCCCCTTCCCCCTCTTTAATGGTATCCCTCAGAGTTCACTTATATCAGTAATCCTTTTTCTATTCACTCCCTTTCAATATAACTCCCTTTTCGTAAACATCCGAGAATGGTGTTCTGGAGCATCATTATCCTTGGACAAATTCCAACACCTACATATTTGTAGAAATAAAAACTGCAAATGCAGCATATCCTGCAACAACATTGCAATCCCTGAAGTAGCTAAACTCAAAATATTAGGACTCATAATAACCAAGAAATACAAATGGGACACACACATAAAACCATCTAAGTGATAGTGCAAAACTAAACATAATAAAATGTTTAACAAGCCCCAAGTTTAACTGCAACACCCACACACTTGTAAACATAACAAAAGCAACACTTACGCTATATTCAATTACGGGCACGTCCCTAGGTCAACTCTAAACAAAATAAAAATAACATATATTGCAAGAATACGCACAGCATTTGGAACTCTTCGCTCAACACCTATTGCCAACATATTTTTTCGAAGCTAACCTACATACAATCGAACAAAAAAGAGACAGCCAAAGGATTCAAAACAATCTTAAACAGTGTAACTCCCCAATCCACAAATACACCAAACAACAAATAAAGTACCAAAATAAAAAGAAATTTAAATCCACAATGGAAAAAATCATATCATCCTGTAAAGAACTCAACATCCTCCACCTCCCATATTTCCACATTTTATAACAAATATCTCACTACACAATATAAGTAAACCAGAAATTGACCAAAAAATGTTCTTAGACTATAAAGACAAACACAAACAAGTAAGAAAATTCTAGTCTAGAGACCGCTCGACTAGGGTATACCCTGAACCCTGCGAAGATCCGTTATTCCGTGCATTCTTAGTTTCCTTTATATACATATGTATACGTTCATTACAATCAAAACATACACACACACGCACAGGCGCACGCACACACAAACGCAAGTCAGTGCGACAGCTGTTCTTTAGCTGCCAATGTTATATATGCCAATGTTATAAAAAATTAAATGTTTAATAACTTTTTTTCTAGAGCAACGAGTTTATTCAAACTTGTTGGGCGTGGTCATATTATTCATATGTAAATATGTTCCAAAGCACAAGTCTCTAGTACTTGAAATACGTATTGTGCAAATATGAGGTGAAGGGGGCGTGGCACCCAAAATTTAAAAAAACCGAAACCGAATAAGGCTCACATAACACTAAATGCAAAATTTGAAGTTTCTAGCCATAAAAATGAATTATATAGAAATAAATAACCGAGTATCGATAATAATGTTTTTGTTGAAATGTATGTAACAGGCAGAAGGAGGCGTGGCAGACCCCATAAAGTATATATATTCTTGATCAGGATGACAAGCCGAGTTGATATAGCCATGTCCGTCTGTCCGTCTGTCCGTATGTATGAACGCGTCGTTCTCAGAACCTATAAGAGCTAGAGACTTGAAATTTTTTATGTAGGTTCCTGTATAGCACGAAAAGATCGAGTTTGTTAAAAAAAATCGATAACTGTCTTAATATTAATGTTATCGATTAAAAACGAAATCGATGCTCAGTTATATAAATCTATATAATTCATCTTTATAGCTAGAGTCTCCAAATTTTGCACTTAGTGTTATGTGAGTTATACAATTTCGGTTTTTGTTAAATTTTGGATGCCACGCCCCCTTCGCCTCAAATTTGTAAGTCCCGTATTTCAAATACTAGAGACTTGTGCTTTGGCACATACATACATATGGATGACATGATCACGCCCAACAAGTTTGATCAAAATCGTTCGTCTAGAAAAAAAGTTATGAAGCATTTAATATCTCATATTTTCGGCTCTTGCAGCAGCAGCAGCGAAGCTGATGAGTCATAATGCACAGTTAGCAGATTGTGTGCTTGTGCGTGCGTCTGTGTGTGTTCTTGTTCGTGCGGCTGTGTGTGTGTGTATGTATTGCTTGTTACATGTGTACATATAAAAGTAACGGAGAATGTTAGCGGTTCTTAGCAATCGCAGTTCTTCGCAGGGTTCAGGGGATCTCTTTGTCGAGCGGTCTCGACTAGAGCACTCTTACTTGTTTAGTATTTGCCAAATTAGTTTTGAGTAAGTCCGAAAATTCTCCTTTTACTTTACTTGGCGGTTATCTTTGATTTAATAACCTGATTTGCTATATCCTCTTGGTTGCCTTTGGGGTTTTCAAAATACGCAAAGCAGATTCCTAACTATCGGTGTTTTCCGTGATTTTCACTGATTATTTTGTTCATTACATAAGGTTATGTACTCAGTATTTGAACAATTGATTAATGGCCTTGCAATACTTTGAAAAGTTTCTGTATATTCATTCTCTATTTTGATGAATTCGCGATGTTTTTGTAATGCAGTTACTCTAAAATTTGGTTCCTTGTTGTAAATTTCCTTTATTTTGCTTATCATTTTTAATCATATATAAATTATTTGCTCTACTTGTATATTTTTTTTTCTTTAGGAACGTATTGTGCAACCTATATAGCTTAGTTAATTTATCTGCTAATAATTATTATGAGCATAACTGTTTTTACTTTAATGTCGACTGAGACAGTTTCGAGATTGTTAATTATGTTTGCGGTTGAGTCCGCTACTGTAGACTCGTCGTTTTTGAGTTTTCTTCCTTTTTTTCCTTAAAGGAATATATATATATATATAAGTTTAAAATGTGTATAAAAATAAATTTAAAAAAAAAATTTTTTTAATCAGAATTTTTGTAATAGTAATTAATTCATTTCATATTAGTTTATACCTATTAGATTGTTTGTAATAGTAATTACTTCATTTTATATTAGTTTATTCCTATTAGATCAATGCAGTGACCTCCTGTCTAATGTTTTGTATGGCTTCACAGGCCATACTCTATCGCTCAGTATTACAAAAGGTTCTTTTTACATTTCATTTTTGTACATTTATATATTTTTGTCTTTTTTGATGTACTTTTTCACAAAGTGACATGAGTATATTTTTTGTCAGGGTATGTTTTTGTAAGTCACGCCCCTTTTGGGGCGTAACAATAATTTTTGGGGAATCGTTTAAGGCCCCAGTATCTTAGCATCCAATTTTGAAGCTTCTATCATTACAACTGTTGGAGATATAAGCTTATATTAGTTGACACTCTTCCTGTGGGCGTAGATATGTCTCCCATAACTTTTCAATTGTTGGATGTTAATTCGAGTATATATACCAAGTCTCAAGACTCTAGCATCAATAATGCTCAACATATAACAGAATTAGTAAAATCACTATATATTCAGATCCGTTTTGCCATGCCCCTAGTAGGCGTGGCCATATAATTTTTAAGGCGATCTTTATGGGATCGTTACAGTAACCAAATTGGGCATTCTAGCTTTAAAAACTGTAGAAGATACAGTTTGGCCCGATTTGCCACGCCCCCAATGGGCGCAGACACGTGAGTGTTCATTCCAAATCTCAACTCTGTAGCCCTTCTAGAAGTAGTATTTCTGAGATACAGGAAAATGCATTTTCCGATTTGCCACGCCCCTTGTGGGCGTATCGGGAAAATTTTGATACTTTATCTGACGAGAGTATACACGAGTATTAAGTTTCTAGCCTCAAAAGGATGGAAATGGTTTGCGTTCATACGGACAGACGGACAGGCGGACGGACGCACGGACAGCATGACGGACATTGCATAAAACCAATATACTTATTTCTCTTCGTGAAAAAGTGTAAAAAACAAAAAAAATTGTAATAAGAACGAGAAAATACGTTTTAGAGACAACCCATGTTTGCCCAGGCTCCTTAATGGAAAAAGATCAATGTGCAAATTTAGTAATGCTGATCACATCAGCGAAAAAGAAGAAATCAACAATGGACTTATCCATCTACACAAATTCAACGGGCCAATAAAGCAACAATATAACACCACAAAACTAAGAGTCACGTACTTGAATCAGGAACGAGACCATCGACATCAACGATAGAAGTTTGAGGAACATCGAAAACTCTGTAATGAAGCAAAAGCGACTGAAGATACTCTCCCTGGAAGAGTCACAGCGGTAATCGCCCTCTGTATGTACTCTACTTGTATAAAAGCAAAATCAGAAAAAAATCATGCAGCGAAGAACCTCTACTTCAATTCAATAACATTCCGTTCTTCTATGTCGCTTTGGGACAAGCTTGGATTTGCGCGGGAAGAGTTAACAACAATTCTGTTGCAACATATTATCACAATAATACAACTTTGTCGTCTGATAAACATCCGCCACATGCTAAACAACATTGTCAACTCTACACCGGCATACCATCCGTCACGCGCAGTACAGAAATGCTAACTCTGCATTTCTACCGATACTCCAAGCAGATATCGGATTACACCAGCCGCTCGCGGACGACTGCCAAATAGCTGATCGCGCAAACAACAACGTCTGCAGCGGACGTCGCATGGTATTAATTAGCGAAATAAGTTTTGTTACAGTCAGTCCTAAACAAGAATTTGAATAAAGAGATATACCAACAACTAGAATCCAATCGATATTTTATTTTTGTTAAGTGTAAGCTAAATAATAAAATTAATTTACATACACACCAACTCTACCGCGACGTTAGACCTTAAAATCTAAATTTTCCACAACAACTGTCCCATGTCGATAAAATAATAAAGTTCCTAAACAATGTATGTTGTCATTGTTTACAACCTAATTAAAAAAAAATATATATAAACAAGTAAATAAATGTAAAAATATTTAAATATGTAATTATAATAATCAAGCCGAAAGCAAGCGCTTAATTTGTTTAGTTAGCATTTAAATTTAATTATAGCTAACCATTATATATGTATATACATATATGTGTCGGCGCGGGCAGTTAGTGCTGCGTAACTTTGAGGCATTTCGCAGGAATGTGATTTCATCATAATGTGTGTGAGGCATTTCGCAGGAATATTATTTCATCATAATGTGAAGATTGCATCAGTCTTTATTTGAGATGCGATTGGCTGATGGTATTTTGTAGTTTTGAAAAGTACCGTTGTAGCGCGGCGACAGCGTCGCGACGCTGTCGCTGAGCGTGGTTCGATGGTAGGCACAAAAGAATAAGTGTGCGACGGAAGTCAGTTCTATGGTAGACTTCGGCCACCGAAACTCGCTGCGCGTGTAACAATAGAAAAATGGAACAATCTAATGACGCGTCTATATCAGAAGTGGGATCGGGCTCGGCACCTAACAACGAAGCTGAGCCATGGAAAGCTCTAATAGGTTGCAAAATAAAAACTTAACAGAACTCGTAAAAACGTTTCAAGCAACGATTTCTCAAAAAACAAATGAAAACGCGGTTGTTCTGCCAAAATTCAATGCAGATCTAGCTGGCGCCGATGCGTCGGCATGGTGCTCTACGGCAAACATTATTTTGGCAGAAAATGATATAAAAGGTAGTGCCCTTGTGACGGTGTTAAGTGCAGCAATGGAAGCAAAATCGTTCGTCTCTTGTTGTGGACCGTAATGACAGCAGCGCACTAGGTCACCGTCAAAAATCTGGATCTGTAATCTGTTTCAAGTGTGGAGAGCGTGGTCATATTTCAACACAATGTAGTAAACCCAAAATGGACAATAGCAAGGATACGCATTTTGTAAAGAGAGTGCAACTGTGCGGAGTTGTTGAGCCTAGAGGAGAGATGGTTCATCAAGGAATGACATTTGCTACAACGTTTGACTCGGGCGCAGAGTGCTCATTAATAAAACACCAGATAAGTACTAAGCTAGCTGGTAAAAGGTTAAATAATGTTGTGAGGTTAGAGGGAATTGGCAATGGCAGCGTTTGTAGCACATTACAAATACTAACCAATCTAAATGTTAATAATTATCAAATTGAGATTTTGTTTCATGTTATAGACAATAATTATATGAAAAATGACATAATTATTGGTCGAGAAATATTGTCACCTGGATTTAATGTCATAATTTCACCAGGGAAATTTGAAATTGTTAAAACAAAAACTGTTAATCATTGTGTTAACGAAGATAAATTTTATGACTTAGACACAGATCTTGTTGGTGAAGACTGTAATGAATTAAAAAGTTTATTGAAAAACTATTCAAAATATTTCATAAATGAGATTCCTTTGTCTAGAGTTAGTTCGGGTAAAATGAAAATTAAACTAAATGACCCAAGAAAAATTGTCCAAAGGAGGCCATATAGGCTCAGTCCAAGTGAAAGGGAATTGGTTCGAAATAAGATTAGGGAGCTATTGGAATGCAAAGTAATAAAGCCGAGTTGCTCACCCTTCGCAAGCCCCATAATGCTGGTGAACAAAAAAGACGGCTCCCATCGCTTGTGTGTGGATTACCGAGAATTAAATGGTAATACCGTTGCAGATAGATACCCTTTGCCCCTTATATCAGATCAGATAGCCAGGCTTCATGGGGCAAAATATTTCACATGCCTAGATATGGCAATTGGATATTATCAGATCCCCATGCATGAAGACTCAGTAGAGTGTACAGCGTTCGTCACTCCAGACGGACAATATGAATTCTTAACAATGCCGTTTGGGCTTAAAAATGCGCCTTCAGTTTTTCAGCGTACATTGATACAAGCCCTTGGAGATCTTGCACATACGTTTGTGGTCGTTTATATGGACGACGTAATGGTAACGGCTTCAACGAAAACTGAGGCTTTAGAAAGATTACAGATTACTCTTGACTGTCTTACGTGTGCAGGATTTTCCTTTAATATAAAAAAAATGTTCTTTTCTTAAGTTAACAGTACAATATTTGGGATACGAAGTGAGTGCAGGTGAAATTCGTCCAAATCCGCTAAAAATTGCCGCGTTAACTGCATTACCACCTCCTCAGTCGGTCCCAGCTTTAAGACAATTTATAGGGCTGGCATCTTATTTTCGGCAATTTATGCAAGGATTTTCTTGTTTTATGAAGCCTCTATATCTGTTGACCTCAGGGAAGAACGAGTTTGTTTGGGAACCAGAACATGAGCAAATAAGGAAGAGAGTTGTTTCGATACTTACACAGAAGCCAGTCTTGGTAATTTTCGACCCACAGTATCCGATCGAATTATATACCGGTGCAAGCAGAGCAAATGGGCAGGTTGACCACCATGACTTTGAAAATTTATTAACCGCAGTCGAAACTAGCAACAGGTCTTGGCAAGATGCCTTGGGAGAAATCCAGTTGGCCTTAAACTGTACGGTGAGTCGAGTGACAAAGGCAAGTCCCTTAGAATTATTTATTGGAAAAGTTGCTCGACCATTGGGGTTACTTCCACTCTGCGACATGGCTGATGAAATTGATTTGCCAGCAGTACGAGCTCAACCAATTCAAAATATTTCGGCTTCAGCAACATATAGCAAGACACAATTTGATAAAAACAAAGCAAGAGTTGTGGAATGCAAAGTTGGCGATTTTGTATTATTAAAAAATGAGGAAAGGCATCAAACAAAGCTTGACCCAAAGTTTAGAGGCCCTTTTGAAATAATTGAATTATTAGGAGGGAATAGGTATGTGCTGAGGTCATTGACGAACAATAGAAAATATAAATATGCTCATGATGATGTGCGGAAAATGCCAGATGGTTATGTACCAGTTGAATATGAAACTGTTGAAAGAGACAGTAGTCAAAATATGGAAAATGAAACTGTTGAAAGAGACAGTAGTCAAAATATGGAAAATGAATTAAGAGTGTCAAAATGTGGGAAGGAAACTGTTGAAAGAGACAGTAGTCAAAATATGGAGAATGAAACTGTTGAAAGAGACAGTAGTCAAAATATGGAAAATGAAACTGTTGAAAGAGACAGTAGTCAAAATGTGGAGAAGGAAACTGTTGAAAGAGACAGTAGTCAAAATATGGAAAATGAAACTGTTGAAAGAGACAGTAGTCAAAATATGGAAAATGAAACTGTTGAAAGAGACAGTAGTCAAAATGTGGAGAAGGAAACTGTTGAAAGAGACAGTAGTCAAAATATGGAAAATGAAACTGTTGAAAGAGACAGTAGTCAAAATATGGAAAATGAAACTGTTGAAAGAGACAGTAGTCAAAATGGGGAGAATCAAACTGTAGGCAATACAGGTGCGTGAAGGGCTGGAAATGAAATGTAAGCACAAGTGCAAAACAGTTGTTTTGATCACGGCGTGTAGACCATAAGATATAATGTTTAAAATTTGTTAAGTTAATGAAAATATTTGAATTATGTTAAAATAAAAGGTATGTTAAAAAAAAAAAAAAAAAAAAAAAAATAGTGAATGAATTTGAACTTGTATTTTGTAATTTATCGCAAAGTACATTCTGGAAGTATTGCACGAGGTCGTGTAATGGTCAGGATGGCCGTGTCGGCGCGGGCAGTTAGTGCTGCGTAACTTTGAGGCATTTCGCAGGAATGTGATTTCATCATAATGTGTGTGAGGCATTTCGCAGGAATATTATTTCATCATAATGTGAAGATTGCATCAGCCTTTATTTGAGATGCGATTGGCTGATGGTATTTTGTAGTTTTGAAAAGTACCGTTGTAGCGCGGCGACAGCGTCGCGACGCTGTCGCTGAGCGTGGTTCGATGGTAGGCACAAAAGAATAAGTGTGCGACGGAAGTCAGTTCTATGGTAGACTTCGGCCACCGAAACTCGCTGCGCGTGTAACAATAGAAAAATGGAACAATCTAATGTCGCGTCTATATATGCATATATTATTATAATGATAATATAATAATAATAGTATAATCTCATAATTATGTTACCCTGATTTCTTATAGGAATTGCCAGAACTGTTCTTTCTGTAGTTTTACAGTTAGAAACTCAAAATAGTTGATCTCCTCTGATTATTTGCCAAAAAAATATATACAAATATACCAATTAGGGCGTAACAACTTGAACATTACAATCACAATATTAAGGAGCTGATAGCTTGCAGGCAAGGTGTGTTAATAATTAATAAATCGTTAATTATACACGAATATACGTGGATACATTAAACTTACATATAATGTTAACTGGTTGATGTGAAAACTATGAAGCTTGAAAAGTACAAAAGACCGTCTTATTATTATTTATAAAATAGCCACAATCATATCTCTTATCAAAATATTTATCATAATATTATTAGTAAAGTTTTACGATATGTATATGATAGTCAGATGACATATTTTTTACCTATAGCATAAAGTTGTCATATCCAGTTTTTTTTTATCCAAGCCAGCTAACAAGTCATCAAGAGATTCGGCGCTTAAGCCTGCTTTGATCGAACCAGCTCGATTACCTAATATAGTATCTTTAGTATCTGTTGCTAATATCGTTTCTGGTGGCGTAACTCTGCCAAAATATAATTGAGCTGATTGATTGTCGATTCCCTCGTCACTACATGAGCTATCATCCAGTCCAACGTTGTTAAGCTGGTCACATGCTGACGTTAAATTGCGATTGTTTTCCATTGTACCTAGAAAATATGCCAATTATATTATTCAAATATTTTTAAAAATAAGTAAACTATAATAAATAACAAAGTCAAGTCTCAAACCACAAAATTTTCCGATTGTAATATAGTATAATATATCAAATGCGCAGGATCAGAGACGTCATTTATGAGAATTTTGGAATCTATAATTTCTGTTAATACCTTGAAACCAAAGAAAATGGGAAGTCTGAGTATAAAGTTTTGTGTTGAGTTGATTTAGCTCTGTTTGTCTGTTAAACCGTATAAACGCAGCGACTTAAAAGCCGCAGAGTATAGAGACTTTTTCATTTTTTAAGCAAAAATGTCCGGAAATTATGGAAAAACATGCTGAAAATCTAAAAGGCCAGAAAATAGGACAATACATATTTTATACCCTTAACCCATTTAAATTGGAAATCAGGGTATACTGTTTTTGAGGAAATGTGTATGTATGTAACAGGCAGAGAAGGCGTGGCAGACCCCATTAAGTGTATATATTCTTGAGCAGGGAGACAAGCCGAGTCAATTTAGCCCTGTCCGTCTGTCTGTCTGTCCGTCCGTCTGCCCGTATGTATGAACGCGTCGATCTCAGAGCTTACAATAGCTAGAGAATTTCTGAAACAAACTCGATATGCGCGCCCTGTACGGGGACCTACAAAAAAATTTTGTATTAATAAAATATTCTTTTCAAACATATGTATATGTATATATAATTTGACAAATCAAAAGACAAGGTCAAAGGTCACAAAGTCATTATGTGGCGCGTTATTGGCTAAGAAGCTTCAGAATTTTCATAATTTTTGGCATGTGCATAGAGTGAATATAACTGTAAAGTTTGTATGCTTGCACTAAAAAATGCGAAAATTACAGGGTATTTTTTGTACGGCATGCCCTATTAGGGGCGTAACAATAATTTTTGGGGAATCGGTAGAGGAGGTCTCCAGTAACTTAGCATCCAGTTTTGAAGCTTCTAGCACTAACTGTGGGAGATATAAGCTAATATTAGATGCCACGCCCTCTGTGGGCGTAGATATATCCGCCATAGCTTTGTGATATTAGGATGTCGACGTGAGTGATCAGTTAAAATCTCAACTCTCTAGCTCTTCTATAAGTAGTGTTTCTGAGATACAGGAAAATTAATTTTACGATTTGCCAAGCCCCTAGTGGGCGTATCGGGAGAAGCTTGACACTTTTTCTGACAAGTCTCTAGCTTCAATTGCGTGGAAATGGTTTGTGTTCAAACGGACAGACGGACGGGCAGCATGACGGACATTGCACAAAACCAATATACTATATCACTACGTGAAATAGTATAAAAATATAATTATTGCAATGATTGCTAATTATGATTTAAAAAGTATTTCTGTGTATTCTTGTATAATCTTTTTAGCTTGAATACATGATATTTGTTATGTTAACTGTAGTACGTTTAATAACATAATAATAATACCCGACGCAATGTGATTGTGTATACTACATGTGTATATATGTATGTATGTATGTAGTAACACTTTGTCGCGATGCGTGGGCTTTATCGCTGCTAACTTTCGACTCTCACTATTTGTAACATAGTTAGGATAGACTTAGAATTTAGTCATAATAATGTGTTGAAGAAAGCAACTACTAGTTCGACAAGTAAACAACTTCTATTATACACAAGCTATGAACAACACAATTAACAAGTGAGAGTGCTTTAGTCGAGACTGCTCGACTAAGAGATCCCCTGAACCCTGCGAAGAACTGCGATTCCTAAGAACCGCCAACATTTTCCGTTACTTTTATATGTACATATGTAGCAAGCAATACATACACACACACAGACGCACGCACAAGCACACAATCTGCTAACTGTGCATTATGACTCACCAGCAGCGTCGCTGCTGCAAGACGCCGATAATATGAGATATTCAATGTTTTATTACTTTTTTCTAGACCAACGATTTTGATCATATACGTGACCATGTCATTCATATGTGTGTGTGTGTGCCAAAGCACAAGTCTCTAGTACTTGAAATACGTGATTTGGCAATTTGAGGCGAAGGGGGCGTGGCATCCAAAATTTAACAAAAAACCAAATTGTGGAAGGCTCAAATAACACTAAATGTAAAATTTGAAGACTTTAACTATAAAGATGAATTAAATAGATTATTTGAAACAAACTCGATCGAATCGTGATATATAGGAACATTAAAAAAAGTCTCTAGCTCTTATATCTTCTGAGATCGACGCGTTCAAACATACGGACAGACGGACGGACGGACAGACGGACAGGGCTAAATCGACTCGCCTTCTCTCTCTGATCAAGAATATATATACTTTATGGGGTTTGCCACGCCTCCTTCTGCCTGTTACATACATTTTCACATTATACCCTGATTTCCCATTTTCAATGGGTTCAGGGTATAACAAGTAAGAAAGCTCTGGTCGAGACCGCTCGACTAGAGTATACCCTGAACCCTGCGAAGAACCGCTATTCAGTGTATACTCCGTTACTTTTATATACATATGTATGTATATATGTGCAACACACACGCACGCACACACCAGCGGAAGTCGGTGCGTCAGCTGTTGTTTGGCTGCAATTTGCATGGCAATGCTATGGGGAATTAAAAGTTTAATAATTTTTTTTCTGGGTGAACGATTTTGATCACACTTTTGGGCGTATTCATGTCATGTATTCATGTCATATGTAAGTATGTGCCTAAGCACAAGTCTCTAGTACTTGAAATACGTGTTTTGCAAATTTGAGGCGAAGGGGGCGTGGCATCCAAAATTCAACAAAAACCGAAATTGTATAAGGCTCACATGACACTAAATGCAAATTTTGAAAACTCCAGCTAAAGAGATTAATTAGATAGATTTATATAACTGAGTATCGACTTCGTTTTTAATCGATAACATTAAAATTAAGACAGTTATCGATTTTTTAAAACACACTCGATCTTTTCGTGCTATACAGGAACCTACATAAGTCTCTAGCTCTTATAGGTTCTGAGATTGACGCGTTCATACATACGGACAGACGGACATGGCTATATCAACTCGACTTGTCGCCCAGATCAAGAATATATATACTTTATGGGGTCTGCCACGCCTCTTTCTCCCTGTTACATACATTTCAACAAAACCATTATACCCTGATATTCCATTTTCAATGTGTTCAGGGTATAACAAGTAAGAACGTTGCAGTCGGCCTCAACTGAGTGGCCATGGCAGTTTCAATTTTGATCGAAGCTTAGAACCTTAGCCAGTTTCAATTTGAATCGAAGTTGAGAATCTTAGTAAAGACACGCACCACAAAAAATGAGAGAGATGGCATCTCTCAAAATGAGAGAAGTGGCAT
Source organism: Drosophila repleta (assembly GCA_018903745.1). Lineage (NCBI taxonomy): Eukaryota > Metazoa > Arthropoda > Insecta > Diptera > Drosophilidae > Drosophila > Drosophila repleta. Next base: position 20,959 of record JAEIGN010000633.1, read on the forward strand.
CTCTGAAAATTAGAGAGATGTCCGTTGGCGAGCGTAGAGGTGTCGGCTCGAACCCCGGCGTGATCATGTTGATATTAATTTTATTTTTTGTTTTTTATTTATTTTTTGTTAATAAAATATTCGTTGCACTACATATATCAAATTTGGCAATCAAAAGACAAGAAGAAAGGTCAAAAAGTCATTATGTGGCGAGTTACTGGCCCAGAAGCTGTAGATTTTTCAGTTTTGATTTGCCACGCTCCCAGTGGTCATAGACTCATAATTTTTGGCATGTTCATATAGTGGGTGTTCAGGAATATAACTGTATAGTTTCAATACTTACATTAAAAAAATGCGAAAATTACAGGGTATTTTTTTTAAAGTCACGCCTCTTTTGGGGCGAAACAATAACTTTTGGTGAATCGATAGAGGAGGCCTCCAGTAACTTAGCATCCAATTTCTAGCTACTTAAACTGTGAGAGATGTAAGATCATATTAGTTGTTACTTATTTGCCTTCGTTAAAAAGTATAAACACTTGCTTTCGAAGAGAAACGACAGATAAAGTTGGTAGATGGTAGGTGTCGGAGAAGTGGTCCAAGGATTGTTCGTTCTTTGAGCAACAGATGGAGAAGGAGAAGGAAAAGAATTTGGAATCAGTATAGACTCTTGGATGTACAGTGAAACCTCAATATATCGAATCTGAGGGGAGGCAGAATTTTTTCGTTATATCTATTAATTCGCTTTAGGTACTTATTAGTAAAAGCGAGGTTTTTTCAAGGGACCAAAAAAAATCGTTATGTTGAGTGTTTCCTTATAGCAAAGTTCGTTATATCGAGGTTTCACTGTATGTAAATAGTGTCCCTGACGAACTGCAAGAAGGTGGAATTGTTTAAGAGTCGGAACATAAATTAGGAGACACTATTGGTATGAAAGGTGGTACGAACTGAGAAGCAGTTAAACTCTCAGCTTGTGGGGTATCAAAATCATATTGACATAATAATTGATCACCAGCATTTAGTTCACTAGACAACTGTTTTGTAATACAACTCAGCCTTAGAAATTTAACCCGCACCGAATTATACATCAAATAAGGAAAAATAACGGACAAAGAGAGGATTCATGTGTTGAGAGAGTAACTCACAGCAACAACACAGCTGGTATAGAGCGCAAAAATTGGGAGTGAGCGAAAAAGCTCATGCCAAACGCCCACCCTAACAATTGTTATGAGAATAAAAAAATACAAAGAGAAGAGCAAAGATAACAAGTAAGAAAACTCTAGTCGGGCTACCCGACTAGGAGATACCCTGAACCCCGTGCTATCTGCGTTTTGAAAAATACTGCAAGGTTAGCATTTAGTATAAACGCACAGAAAATTAAATTCAATTCATTCCATTTAATTGTTTAGGCAATAGCGCCATCTATGTTTCGATAGAATAGCGCCATCCATGTTTCGATTCAATTGAACAGCTGATAATTCGCAAATCATAGCGCCATCGACTGGAAATATGTACACTGAAACTTGCGGTTCTTAGAATTTGCTAGATGCGAGCAGTTTAATGTGTGTGTGTGTATGTGTGCACATGTAAAGGAAGACTGTTTGCTTTGCGCTGCTGGTCACGTGTTTGGCCGATTGGCCAAATGTTTTGTTTAATAACTTCTGCGCGAATTAATGGATTTGAATGAAATTTTTAGCTTGTGTTCAACATATTTTATTAAATTTTTCCTAATTTTTAAAAATACAAGCCCATTCATTTATTAACTGTGAGAGCAACTAACCTCAATTTAAATATTTGGGGAAATTTGGAGCCGGTATCCAAAATTTAAAAAAAAATCAAAATTACATAAAATAAATTTAAGACTAACAAAAAAAAGATGGGGAATTTAACTATAAAGACGTGGGAGATAGAATTTAATAACTAACATTCGATAACGTTTTAATCGATAACATTGAAACTATAGTTGTTATCGTATTTTTTAAGCAAACTTGATCTGCGCTTTCTATACAGAGATCTACATACAAAATTTCAAGTCTCTAGCTCTTATAGGTTCTGAGAACGACGCGTTCACACATCCGGACGGACGGACGGACAGACAGACAGGGCTAAATCGACTCGGCTTATCTCCCTGATCAAGAATATATATACTTTATGGGGTCTGCCACGCCTCCTTCTGCCTGTTACATACATTTCAACAAAAACAATATACGCTGACTTCCCATTTTCAATGGGTTCAGAGTATACCAAGTAAGAGTGCTCTAGTCGAGAGTGCTCAACTAAGAGATCCCCTAAACCCTGCGAAGAACTGCGATTCATAAGCACCGCTAACATTCTCCGCTCCTTTTGTATGTAGCAAGCAATACATGCACACACACAGACGCACGCACAAGCACACAATCTGATATCTGTGCATTATGACTCATCAGCTTCGCTGCAAGACGCCGATAATATGAGATATTAAATGTTTAATAACTTTTTTTCTAGACCAACGATTTTGATCAAATTTGTTGGGCGTGATCATGACATTCATGTGTGTGTATGTGTCAAAGCACAAGTCTCTAGTACTTCAAATACATGATTTAGCAATTTGAGGCGAATTTTACAAAAACCGAAATTGCGTAAGGCTCAAATAACACTTAATGCAAAATTTGACTCTAGCTATAAAGGTGAATTAAATAGAATTTTATAACTCAATGAAAATATCGGTTTTTAATGATAGTTATAGATTATTTGAAACAAACTCGATCGAATCGTGATATACTGGGAGGGTGGTCCATAAGGACTGTCTTAAGTAGGCCAAGAAAAATTCCTCTCAGAATTTGACTTTTTAGGTTAATCCATTTTCTTACTAGGCTAATGAGTTTTAAATATATCTCACCTTAGGTTACGACATTTTTTGGGATCTGTCAATGACAACGCTGATTGTGACCGAAGCGACACTAAGACTTAATGACTATTAACATGCGGACTACATGCCCATAGTTGACGGAGACGTGATAGGTAGTGCCCTTAAGGCAATTGCAGGAACCCCAGATTTTGACGACTGGGAGCAAAAAAAGTTCAAACAGGTTAGTTAATAGATTCAGAAAATAGGCAAATCGAAATCAACAACAAATTTCAAGTACGACTTAATGAAGCTTCAAAGGAACTTAACGCAATTCGAAAACCTGATGCGGAAGTCCTGCATCTCTATTCAACAATTCTAGCGAAAAACAGAATGATAATTAAAAGTTTTGAAGATCTGATTGTGCAACGCCATACTTCGCATTCAACACTTTCCAGCTTGCTGGAAACGTGCTGAAATAGTCATGATTCCGAAACCTGGCAAACCCGAAAAGGAAATAACTTCCTATAGACCAATCAGCTTGCTACCGGTACTCTCCAAAATATTCGAAAGAATTTTGATGAGTAGACTGCTGAGCGAACTGAGAGAGAAAAACGCTATACCAGATCACCAATTTGGATTTAGGAGACAGCACGGCACGCCAGAACAAATACACCGAGTGGTCCAACACATTTTAGGCGCGTTCGAAGAAAAGAAATACTGCAGTGCAGTATTTCTAGACATCAAGCAGGCATTCGACCGAGTTTGGCATCTGGGACTGTTAAAGAAAATAAGAGACACTCTACCCAGTTCCTCCTTCAAGATATTGGCTTCATATCTAGCAGAACGAGCTTTTCAAGTGGTAAAAGGGCAAGCAACATCGTCGACTCGTTCCGTCAGAGCAGGTGTGCCTCAAGGCAGCGTACTTGGCCCTATATTGTACACTCTGTTCACCGCTGACATGCCGCTACCTCCATCCAATAATGGTATGCTGATCGCCACATATGCTGATGATACCGCTATTCTCAGTCGGAATAAGTCGCCACATGTTGCCTCCATTAAGATGCAAACGTACCTACACACTAAGAAAAGGTGACTGCCCAGACGTAGCACTCGGACATACAATACCGAGGGCTAATAAAGTTAACTATCTGGGAGTCATTCTGGACAAGAGACTGACGTACGGTGCCCACATAAGCCAGATGGTGAAGAGGTGCCAATTTAAATTAAAAAAACTTGATTGGATGCTAAGGAGCGAGAGTAAACTGTCTCTCTCAAGCAAAAGGATTATTTATAACGCGATTGTAGCACCAGTGTTCACATACGCTATACCACTATGGGGATCAGCTGCCCAAACGCACATTAAAAAAGTGCAAATTTTGCAGAATAAAGCTCTAAGAAGATGGACCGGAGCAGAATGGTTCGTAAGAAACGCAACGCTTCATACCGACCTTAAGATGCCGACAATAGCAGAGCTCATAGGCAGACATAGTGCAAGGTACACGGACAGATTGGAAGCGCACCCAAACCAACTGGCATCTAATCTGGTCAACAACCAATGTAGGAGAAGACTTAAAAGACTGCATCCCCTCGATCGTCGGGGAATTTAAATTAAAAAAAAAAAAAAAAAAAAAAAAAACTACATATAAATTAGAATAATTATAACAGGCGTACCTGCCAAAAAACAAATGTTAAGGATAAAAGATAAATGCGCTATAGAGTCTCTGACAACAAGCAGCAAATAAATTCACAAATACGTCAAAAAAAAAAATAAATAAATTTGATTAGCCCACTTATCTTGGACAGCATTGACATTAAAGAATTGTTAAATGAGCATTTTACAATTATTAGTGTAGTAGACCTTTTAGAGGTATCTAGCATTAAAGCATTCCAAAATTGCGAACTTTCATTTTTCTTATAAAATATCCCCAACCTAAGTTAAATTGTAAGAAAACAGACATTTTTCCTGTTCAACATGATAATGTAATAATAGTTCTAGAAAGGGGTATCATGGTGGCCGATTGCGGATCAAAGACTTTCGCTGTGGGCAACTGCGATACTACTGTGAGCACCACCTTCTGTAAAAGACTATAGAAAGCATCGTGTGCCCAGTAACTGGTGTCAGGAACCGTCGCACAATGCGCCACACGCCCTGGGCATTTAGAGCCTATAACAACGGTTAAGGATGGCATCATTATCATCAACAGCGCAACAGTAAATGTGGTGGACTACACTGGAGGCAGTCAACTAGTTAAGGGAACTTTCCTGGTCACTTTCGACGATTACATCTCGCTCAACGGCACCCGCTATGATAATCATCGAGGCATCATAAACAAGTAAGAAAACTCTAGTCGAGGCCGCTCGACTAGGGTATACCCTGAACCCTGCATTCTTCGTTTCTTTTATATACACATGCACTTGTACGTTCATTACAAGCAAAACATACACACACATACACAGGCGCAAGCACACACCAGCGCAAGTCGAAGCGTCAGCTGTTCTTTGCCTGCTGTTTGCATGGCAATGCTATGGGAAATTAAATGTTTAATAACTTTTTTTCTAGACGAACGATTTTGATCAAACTTGTTGGGCGTAATCATGTCATCCATATGTATGTGTGTGCCAAAGCACAAGTCTCTAGTATTTGAAATACGGGACTTACAAATTTGAGGCGAAGGGGGCGTGGCATCCAAAATTTAACAAAAACCGAAATTGTATAAGGCTCACATAACACTAAGTGCAAAATTTGAAGACTCTAGCTATAAAGATGAATTATATAGATTTATATAACTGAGCATCGATTTCGTTTTTAATCGATAACATTAAAATTAAGACAGTTATCGATTTTTATTAACAAACTCGATCTTTTCGTGCTATACAGGAACCTACATAAAAAATTTCAAGTCTCTACCTCTTATAGGTTCTGAGAACGACGCGTTCATACATACGGACAGACAGACGGACAGACGGACGGACGGAAAGACGGACAGACGGACAGACGGACATGGCTATATCAACTCGGCTTGTCATCCTGATCAAGAATATATATACTTTATGGTGTCTGCCACGCCTCCTTCTGCCTGTTACATACATTTCAACAAAAACATTATACACTGATTTCCCATTTTTAATGGGTTCAGGGTATAAAAAGAAACCTGCCGTTTGTACGTCGGCCATAGTAAACATTACCCTTTTCAGGGAACCTCTAAGCGTCCCATTCTTGCACGATCTCAGCCTGAGAAATCTCCGTCCCATCGGAGATCTCAAATCAAACATATCATCAAGGTCGTTTGGCTGTCTAATCCTCATTGCTCTTCTCCTTCTTCTCTTAAGCGTATGGAAACTATACCGTTGCAAAACAATCAAAGAGAAACCCGAGGCCGGGTTTCAGCCTACCCGGGAAGGAATTAATACGCGCACGGCCGGAGTTGCTGATGGAGCAATTGGGCCGAATGCCGTTGCTAAAGAATCGCGAACAGAACCTGACACCACAACGCCAAAGTGGCCTGATCGACGACCAGAAGCATCTTCTCAGCGGTCTGCCGCCAGTGGTAGCTATATAAATCCATTTATTTTACTTTAAGTTTAGTTTTGCATTCTTTCTCGAGCGACTCAAACGAGTCGGAAATAAAAAATAATCATTAATAACCACATTGGTTTTCATTTACATACATATACATATGTGTATATATAAATGAAACGAAGAATGTTAGTGGTTCTTAGTAAAACCGGTTCTTCGCAGGATTCAGGGTATCCCCTAGTCGAGCGGTCTCGACTAAAGTTTTCTTACTTCTTTTTTATTTATTTATTTTTTTTTTAATTTATTTAATTTCTTAATAGAATTGACAAAATGAGTGTCAACTTAAATGCAAACTAAACAATTTTGTTTATAGCCTAAAGCAAATAGATCAATATTTCAAAATATAACCAAGCCGTTGGAGGTATTTTATTTGGCAGTCCGGCCGGCTATATATGTATATAGTCAGTCATATTACTGAACCAAGGAAATTGATGATAGAAGCATTAAAGGAAAATTAAAAATAAAATTAATATAAGCTTAATTGTAAATATATATATATATATATATATATATATATATATATATATATATATATATATATATATATATATATATATATATATATATATATATATATATATACATATGTATAATGAATAAAGTAGTGGCAGAATTGCCTTAACAACAAAATTGTTCACCGTCATGATTGAGTACTTTGAGGGATAACCCAAAGAAAAGATAAAAGCAAGAATTTGATTAGAGGAAGAAAGAGTTCAGAGGAAACAAGTAAGAGTGCTCTAGTCGAGACCGCTCGACAAAACACACACAGACGCACGCACAAGCACACAATCTGCTAACTGTGCATTATGACTCATCAGCTTCGCTGCTGCTGCTGCAAGAGGAGGAGGAGGAGGAGGAATATGAGATAATTAATGTTTAATAACTTTTTTTCTAGACGAACGATTTTGATCAAATTTGTTGGGCGTGATCATGACATTCATATGTGTGTATGTGCCAAGTCTCTAGTACTTGAAATACGTGGTTTAGCAATTTGAGACTATGGGGCAATTTGAGGGCGTGGCATCCAAAATTTAACAAAAACCGAAATTGCAGAAGGTTTAAATAACTAAAATTTGAAGACTATAACTATAAAGGTGAATTAAATAGAATTTTATAACTAAATGAAGAAATCGGTTTTTAATCGATAACATTAAAACGATGATAGTTATCGAATATTTGAAACAAACTCATTCGAATCGTGATATACACGAACTTCCAAAAAAAATTTGAAGTCTCTAGCTCTTATATCTTCTGAGATCGACGCGTTCAAACATACGGACAGACGGACAGACAGACGGACAGGGCTAAATCGACTCGGCTTCTCTCCCTGATCTAGAATATATATACTTTATGGGGTCTGCCACGCCTCCTTCTGCCTGTTACATACATTTTCACAAAACCATTATACCCTGATTTCCCATTTTCAATGGGTTCAGGGTATAAAAACGTGATATAATTTATTATAATTCGCGCATAATACGTGAAATGCACTGTGCAATGAGTACTCCGATGTGTACAGTGCCAAATGCAACGGACGAAAGTGTCTAGTGGTTCTTGAAGGAACCGAGAAATTAAGTTTCATTAACAAGAAGGACGAATCAATGTTGCCTGCAATCAAATTATGTAGAAAAGCAATAGAGAGTTCTCAGTTTGAAAGTTTCACACGTGTTTTTTTGTTCTCCGTTGCTTTTATTTTTGTTTAGCGATTTTTTTTAAATATAAAATTGCGTTCACTGTTTATTTTGGTTTTTGTACCATTAGTCACTGTTGTGCATTTGTGCAAGGAGTAATCCGCGGTGTTTTTATTTGTTTTATCTTATTTTTGTGAAGTGCTTGGAATTTTGGATCTGTGCAGCGTCGGTAATTTTTGATTTTACTTGCATTCTGCATTCTTCTTTTGCTTTATCGCTTGCTCTCAGTTTTTTTTTTTTTTTTTTTTTTTTTTGGTGTGTGCAATCAGCTGTTTTTGTTGTTGTGAGTATATTCTCTCAACGCTTTAACCCTCTCTTTGCTTTGCGCTTGTTTCATTTGCCTTTATCTAAACTCCCGTTTTGTTTGTTTGTGAGTCGCTCTCTAAACACATTAATACTCTCTTTAGCTTGCGCTCTTTTTTTCCTTGTGTTTCTAATCTTTTGTTTTAGTTTCTTTAATCCCAATTGCCAATATGACCTGTTGTAAAAAAACTTGCTCAGTGCGGCAAACTTCTGATTCTTCACAAATGCAATTCATTAATTGCTAGTTGTGTGAGAATATGATGCACAGTAAATGTGCTGGCCTTACAGGGCAGGATTATGATAAGGTCATGTCCACTGCTAAAATTGGTTGTGGCGGCTTACGGTGGTCTTGTCCTAGTTGTTTGGAAAAACAAATAAATTTTTCAAAAATGTTTAATTCGGTGCGGGTTCAATTTTTAAAACTTAATAAAATATCTAAACAGTTATCTAGTGAACTAGATGCTGGTGATAATTTATTAAATCAATATGATTTTGAATATTCTCAAGCTGAGACGTCGACGGCCTCTCAGTTGGTACCACCTTCTATACCTTTGTCTCCAAATTTATTAGCGCCTTCTACACCTTGTTCAGACTCTCTTGCGATTCCACCCTCTGGTAGTGCGTCAGGGACACCAGTAGTGGATATCCCAGAGTCTTTACTTATTCCAACCCCGTTGTCTCCATCTGTTGCTCATACTACGAACAACTCTCTGGCCATTTCTCCCACACTTTCTATACCTACTTTATCTGTCGTCTCTCCCCGAAAGCAAGTTTTCTTATCAAGGCTTTCATCTGACACGACATGTGAAGCTGTTTCCGCTTTTATTTCTAGTAAATCAAATGCTAAATTCTCTATATCGAAGTTCAATTTTGCAACTCCTCGTGAAATTGCTTCTTTTAAAATCAACGTTTCATCTGAATTCTTCACAACGATTTGTGACGCCAAGTTTTGGCCTCCTCACGTAGTTGTGCATGAATTTAAGCATAAGAGTCGAACTAGGCTGTCTCCGGTTTTGCTAAACCCTTCCTCGGTACAATCTTCATCCAATATTGTGCCAAAAAACTAAACACAATTCAACCTTCTTCACAGATTTCCTTAATTTATCAAAACGTTCGTGGTCTGAATTCTAAGCTCAAAAGGCTCTTTTTGAGTAGTTTCAGTGTTCGTTTTGACATTATTGCCTTGACTGAAACGTGGTTAAGCCCGAATGTTTATAATAGTGAGATTCTCTCGAACGATTTCACTATTTACAGACATGATCGACGGACTCGTAGAGGTGGAGGTGTCTTATTGGGCGTTAAATCTTATATCCTTTCTGAATCTTTTATTTTTTCAGCATCTCATGATATCGAGATAGTTGCTGTTAAACTTACTCTTAAATCTTGCTCCCTCTTTATTACTTGTTCATATATTCCCCCCTCTTCTGATTTTCAAGTTTATGCGCAACATATGACTTGCATTAAAGAAATTTATGGACACGTGAAGGATAACGATTTCTTTCTGGTGTTAGGCGACTTTAATATACCGAACACTTCCTGGATCTCTAATCCTAGTTCAAGTTCCCTTATTCCTACAATTGATCATTTTTTCTTTGATGAATTAATTTCTATTTCTATGTCTCAGATGAATGCAATCTCAAATCATCTGAATCGATGGCTTGATCTGGTTTTTATTAATGATGACTCTTGCATTAATGTTTCCAGATCATCCCCTTTTTGTTTACCAGAGGATATTTATCATCCTACATTGGAGGTATCTCTGACCCTAAGTTCACCTCCAATTTCTGAACCTACTCCATCTAAACGTCGTTGTTACGTTAAGTGCAACTTTGCTTTGCTTAACCAACTTATTAGTGCAACAGATTGGTCTACGTTATATGATTCTGTTGATGTTAATTGTGCATCGACTATTTTCTATAACATTTTAAACTCTCTTATTGATGAGTGTGTTCCTATGTGTCTCCCTGTGCCTTTTTCTAATAAACCTCCATGGTTTACTCAGTCGCTTTCTAATTTAAGAAACATTAAGTCTAAATGTTTTAAAAATTTTAAAAAGTGTGGCTCCACTATTAACTGGTCTAAATATTCCATAGCCAAGTCGAATTTTAACATTTTAAATTCCCGTTGCTATGAGAAATACCTTATGCGCTGCAAAAGACAATTTGCTCGAGACCCTAAAAAATTTTATTCCTTTGTGAATTTGAAACGTAAGTCTTCTAGTTTACCTTCCACATTTTTTTATGAGTCTTTGAATTCTTGCAATGATCAGGATTCCTCAGATCTTTTTGCTGATTTCTTTCAGTCAACTTACTCATCTGCAGACCCCTATAATACTTCTTACCCATATTATATATCTTCTACAAATATTGTTAACGCTTCCAATATTTCCCTTGATTCTCTGATTTCTGCCATTGGGTCAATGAAATCGTCTTTCTCACCTGGAGCTGATAATATTCCTAGTTGTGTTATAAAAGAATGCTGTGATTCCCTTCAGTTACCTTTACTAAAGCTTTTTAACTTATCTCTGGAAACCTCTGTGTTTCCGTCTATTTGGAAAGAGTCTTTTATTATCCCTCTATATAAGAAAGGTGGGCGATCTGACATTTCTAATTATAGGGGTATTGCCAAACTATCGGCTATTCCGAAGTTATTTGAAAAAATAATAACTTCCACTTTACAGCATTTGTGTAAATCAATTATTTCGCCACTACAACATGGCTTTGTTCTTAATCGATCAACCTCTACTAATCTGCTTGAATTTACTTACCTAGTAAACGATAGTTTTTTAAATAAAATGCAAACTGATGTTATTTATACAGATTTTAGCAAAGCATTTGATTCAGTTCATCATGAAGTATTGCTTCATAAGCTTGATCTCTTAGGGTTTTCTCCTCAACTCTTATCTTGGATGTCATCCTATTTAAAGGGTAGAACCCAAAGAGTTATTTTGAGAACATCTCTTTCAAAACAAATCTTTGTTCTGTCAGGTGTACCTCAGGGTAGTCATCTTGGGCCTTTACTTTTTACATTATTTATCAATGACCTTCCCAGCTGTATTTCTTATTCAAAGATTTTCATGTATGCTGATGACGTAAAACTTTGCCTTTCTTATTCTAACGCAATTAATCATCAATGCTTACAAGATGATCTTAATTCCTTCCAACTTTGGTGCTTGGCCAATAGGTTGTGTTTAAACTGTTCTAAATGTATGACAATGACCTTCTGTCGTACTACTCCATACATTGCTAATTATTCAATTAATAGCGATTCTTTGCAACGCATTTTTTCTGTCAAAGATCTAGGTGTACTCTTCGATTCAAAACTTCGCTTCAATACTCATATCTCAACCATTATAAATGAAGCCAAAAGTGTTCTTGGCTTCATTAAACGTTGGGCGAAAGAGTTCAATGATCCGTTTGTAACTAAACTCCTTTATGTTTCATTGGTACGACCTATTTTAGAATACTGTTCAATTATATGGTCTCCACAGCATAAAGTGTACCAGGATCGTATTGAATCGGTCCAAAAACAGTTTCTTCTCTTTGCTCTAAGAAATCTAAACTGGGATCCGAATCTCCGTCTACCGTCTTATCATAGTCGTCTCCTTCTTATTGATCTTCCTTCATTAAAAAACCGTAGAACAATCCTTGGGATTGCTTTTCTTCATAATTTAATTGAAGGTAATATTGATTCGTCCTTCTTGTTAATGAAACTTCATTTTTCGGTTCCTTCAAGAACAACTAGACACTTTCGCCCTTTGCATTTACCTCTGCTCACATCGGATTACTCGTTGCACAGTGCTTTTCATGTATTATGCGCGAATTATAATAAATTTTATCACGTTTTTTCCTCTGAACTCTCTCTTCCTCTAATCAAATCTTTGCTTTCAGCTTTTCTTAGGGATATCACTCAATCGTGATGGTGGAAATTTTATTTTTTTTACTACATATTTATATTATATATTTATATTTACAGTTAGATTCTCTAATTTTACTTTTAATTTTCCTGTATTGCCTCTTTCTTAAATTTCTTTATTTCAATAATATCACTAACCACATCGGGCTGTGAATTGGGGCATAGCTGGCCGGGCTGGCAAATAAAATACCCCCAACGGGTTGGTGATATTTCGAAATTGTTTATCTGTTTGTTTTAGGCTAAGTTGATTAGTTTATACATAAGTTGACACTCGACTTGTCAATTATATTTTGATAATAAATAAATAAATAAATAAATAAATCCCAAGGATTGTTCTACGATTTATTAATGAAGGAAGATCAATAAGAAGAAGACGACTATGATAAGACTGTAGACTGTAGACGGTTACGAAAGAATCATTGAACTCTTTTGCCCAACGTTTAATGAAGCCAAGAACACGTTTCACATCATTTATAATGGTTGATGATATAATTGACCAAAATAACCAAAACATCATAAGCAACATGAACCAACTAATAATCATTAATTCACATTTCTATGACACAATACATAGTTTAGCAGAAATGATTAAGCACGACAGAATAATTATTAACTAAACACTGACAAACATAAATAACCAAAATTCAAAATTATTAATAAAAATCCTATACAAGGACCAAATGCAGAAATTAAAAAGTTTTGAATACAAGTAAATTATATTCAGGATAATATAGCCTCTGCAAAAATTAATATAATTTTACCAGAAATTTTATCAGAAGAAAAAATAAACAAATTTGATATTAATTTGAAAAATAAAATTAATTCGTATTGGCCGTTTGAAATACAAAAATAATTGCATAATAATAGCATTCAAAATTTAAAAAAATCCCAAAGGAAAGTTGCACTCTTACCATTGTACTTGTAAATTTAAATTTAATAATAGCACAAGTATAAAAGAAATAGATGATGACACAATAATTATAAAAATGCCAGAAAGGAAAAGCTATATTAAAATTGTGAGAAAAGAAATAGTATATTAAATGGAAATAACCTCACATAATTTAAAAATTGTAAAATAAAAATTTACGAAAAAAAATTTTTATCCCACGGAACTTTTAAATTAAACTTAAGAAAACACTATTAATTTTGATCATCTAACAATAAAAAGCTTTGAAAATTTAAAAGAAATCACAGAATTAATATATGAACAAGTAAGAAAACTCTAGTCGAGACCGCTCGACTAGGGTATACCCGGAACCCTGCTTAGAACCAATGTTATGGGAAATTAAATGTTTAATAACTTTTTTTGTAGACGAACGATTTTGATCATACTTGTTGGGCGTGATCATGTCATCCATATGTATGTATGTCCCAAAGTACAAGTCTCTAGTATTTGAAATACGTGACTTACAAATTTGAGGCGAAGGGGGCGTGGCACCTAAAATTTAACAAAAATCGAAATTGCGTAAGGCCCAAATAACTCAAAATGAAAACACTAGCTTGAAAAATGAATTAGATAGAATTTTATAGCCTAATTTAGATTTTCGTTTTTAATCGATAACAATCAGAGCTCGCAAATAACAGTTGAGCATTTTGCGTGGTCTTCGAATAACAGTTTTCACTGAGTATTTGACGAAAATGCTCGCGAGCGAGCGAAAACAACGGGTCTTCGCTCAGTTCGCTCGCGCTCGGACTACAACCGTTTTTTTCGTTTCTCATTTGTTTCGGTCAGACCGCGAGCGAACGCTTGAGTAAAATTCAGAAAAAGGTCTTTGGGCGACTGAGCGACTGTTCATGTGCGATGCAAACGTACTTTGTGTATGGTATTAATCAAAGTACGCAAAATATTCTTGCGTCGCAAGTTTGTATCTTACATTTACTAAATTTTTAATTTTTTAATGATATCAAGCTTAAACTGCCACATTTAAATGCGCTTGCAGAGGTAGAAACTCATTTTTAGTCCTACATTTCATATTAAATGAACGGCGAAGTTCAATAAGCGCAGACAATTTAAATGTATAATTAGTTATTTAACTTAACAATATGCAGTATAAGTTTAGTACTAGTTAAATAACATCTTAATACCAAAAAAAATCATTTTTTTCCAACAAGGCAAATTATTGTAAGAGTGCCAAAAGACCGTTTGCATTGACTTTTTCGGTCATTTGCTCACTTGCTGAGGCTCAGCTCGCGAACAAAAAATTTTCCGCTCACGAACAGATGTTCAGCAATAACGATCGACGCAAAAAACCCAAAAAACAACCCTCATGCGAAGACCGATTTTCTTTTTTTCGCTCCTGATCTGACTTTGAGCATGACGAAAAAACGCTCAACTGTTATTTGCAAGCTCTGATAACAATAAAAGGATAACAGTTATCGAATTTCTGAAACAAGCTTGACATGCGCGCCCTATACAGGGACCTACAAAAAAATTATTATTATTAATTATTTATATATACTGTAACGAACCTTCGGTTTGTTCCGAGTTTAAGCCGGGCCGCACTCAGCCGACTGTGTGTTCGTGCCAACAAATTTATATGTTGGGCGTCTGAGCCGTCTAGAGGTTGCAGAGCACTCCAGGGTATGCCAGCATCTGCACTGTGTTCTCTAGCGGTTCGCTTGGATCACCACAAACACTCCTACTGCTGGATTCGCTCGCTGGCACTCTAGACCGCGCCTCAAAGACGTACGCTCTTCCGCACGACTACTCTCACGTACCTTTTACTCCTGGTTGCAGAACACGCCACTCCTAGTACTGCTCTCCGTGCACACCTCAGAGCTGGCTGGGCTAGCGCACACTGTTTTCTACTGGATCGTGGTTTGCCGTGAGGAGCACTCCGGCTAGCGGCCGATCTGCCTCTGAGCCGTCTAGAGGTTGCAGAGCACTCCAGAGTACGCCAGGATACGCGCTGTGTTCTCCAGCGGTTCGCTTGGATCACCACAAGCACTCCTACAACTGGATTAACTCGCTGGCACTCTAGACCGCGTCTCAGAAAGCTTACGTTCTTCCGCACGGCTGCTCTCACTAACCTCACACTCCTGTTCAGGTAATGCTGCCCTAGCACCAGCATCCGGCCGCACCTCTGTCCTCAAGGAAGTGATTTGGTATGCGTCCAGGATATTCCTCTGAATATCCTTGTAGAAGTCCCACGATGTCCTTGTAGAAATCACACGATGTCCTTGATGTCCCTCGGCACTTTACTTCAGCCTTCAGCTTGACCAATATTGTAAACATAAACAATAAGCAACAACTTCGTGTTGAATAGCTTAATATTTTATATTCCAATGCTTTAATTAAGAAAACTAAATAGTATTAATAAGTAATAGCGGTTTCCCATCAATCCACATCATTTAAGAGAGACTTCTTAGTTCGAAAGTTGTAGACGTGTTTTTTTTTTATCTCCGCGACTTTTGTCTTCTATTTTTGATTAAATATTAATTTTTTTCACTGTTGATTTTGGTTATTGTTGCCATTTATTACTGTTGTGCGTTTGTGCAGTGGTGTAATCCGTGGTGATTTCTGATTTGTAATTGCTTTTGAGAGGTGCTTGTGATTTGTGCAGCGTCGGTAATTTTATTTTTACTTTCATCCTGCTTTTTATCTTTCCCTGCTCTTCTCTGTCTTTTATTCCCGTTTCATTTGTTGGTGTGGGTGATTGGCGTTTGCTTTTTCGCTCGTGCTCTATATCAGCTGTTTTGTTGTTGTGAGTTGATTCTCTCAATACAATCCTCTCTTTGCTTTGCGCTTGTTTATTTTTATCTAATCTCCCGTTTTGTTGGCCTCCTCATGTAGTTGTGCATGAACTCAAGCATAATAGTTCAAAAAACCTGTCTCCGGCTTTGCTAAACCCTTCCTCGTTACAATCTTCATCCAATATTGTGCCAATAAACCAATAACAGTACAACCTTATTCACAGATTTTCTTAATATACCAGAACGTTCGTAGTCTGAATTCTAAACTCAGAAGGTTTTTTATATCCTGAACCCATTGAAAATGGGAAATCAGGGTATAATGGTTTTGTGAAAATGTATGTTACGTATATATATTCTTGATCAGGGAGAGAAGGCGAGTCGATTTAGCCCTGTCCGTCTGTCCGTATGCTTGAACGCGTCGATCTCAGAAGATAAAAGAGCTAGAGACTTCAAATTTTTTTGGGAATTCGTGTATATCACGATTTTTCAAATATTCAATAGCTATCATCGTTTTAATGTTATCGATTAAAAACCGATATCTTCATTTAGTTATAAAATTCTATTTAATTCATCTTTATAGATAGTCTTCAAATTTTGCATTTAGTGTTATTTGAGCCTTCTGCAACTAGAGTACTTCAGTACTTGTGCACTTGTGCTTTGGCACACACACACATATGAATGTCATGATCACGCCTAACAAATTTGATCAAAATCGTTGGTCTAGAAAAAAAGTTATTAAACATTTAATATCTTATATTATCGGCGTCTTGCAGCAGCAGCAAAGCTGATGAGTCATAATGCACAGTTAGCGGATTGTGTGCTTGTGCGTGCGTCTGTGTGTGTTCTTGCGCGTGCGTCTGTGTGTGTATATGTATTGCTTGCTACATATGTACATATAAAAGTAACGGAGAATGTTGGCGGTTCTTATGAATCGCAGTTCTTCGCAGGGTTCAGGGTATCTCTTTGTCGAGCAGTCTCGACTAGAGCACTCTTACTTGTTTTGAGTAGTTTCAGTGTTCGTTTTGATATTATCGCCCTGACTGAAACGTGTTTAAGCTCGAATGTTTATAATAGTGAGATTCTGTCGAATGATTTCACTATTAACAGACATGATCGACTGACTCGTTGAGGTGGTCGTTTGTCTTTAGGTGTTAAATCTAATATTCTCTCATAACCATTTATTTTTTCAGCATCTCATGATGTCGAGATAGTTGCTGTTAAGTTTAACTCTTAAATCTTGCTCCCTTTTTATTACATGTTCATATTACTCCCCCTCTTCTGATGTTCAAGTTTATGCGCAACATATGACTTGCATTAAAGAAATTTATGGACATGTAAAGGATAATGATTTCTTTCTGATGTTGGGTGACTTTAATATACCGACAACGTCTTGGATCTATAATCCTAGGTCAAGTTCTCTTATCCGTACAATAGATCATTTTTTAAACTCTGAGCCCATTGAAAATGGGAAATGAGGGTATAATGTTTTTGTTGAAATGTATGTAAGGCAGAAGAAGGCGTGGTTTGGAGGTTAAGTTTTGTTCCTTGGAGTTTTTTAAGCGGTAACAGTCATGTTCTTCATTAGCGATTTTCAATTCCAGTTGCAAAAGTTCTTCATTGGTTGGGCGAGGTCAGCAATTCACTTATGTCAGCCTCCTCCATACCTTCAAAATTAATTTTTTTAGCAAAATTAAAAAGTTAACGACGAACAGCAGTGAATTTTTTGTGAACACATTCATTTCGTTCATTAGAACGAAAGGTGCTGCCAACTTTTGAAAAAAAAAATAAGTATTAAAAACATTGAAATCTAACGACGCACAATAAAAATTATTGCTAATTGATCAGCGACGCAACTTCGAAAAAAAAAAACGCAAACAGGAACGACGCAAAGCGAGGTCTAGGTGTACTAGAATAATTTCATTTCAGTCAAATATTATTACAAAAATAAGTAAAAGTGCTCTAGTCGAGACTGCTCGACTAAGAGATCCCCTAAACCCTGCTGCTGTTTGTGTGTTACTATTAGACCTGGCTACAGAACCAAGACTAGGTATTTGTTTATTTTGATTGTAAGCCTCATGTACAGAACCAGTGCCTACGGGCGGCACAACTAGTACTTGAACCAGGTGGACATCAGAGATGAGTAGAATTTAGTGAAAGACGAGACACGATGCTCTATTTTCAAGTGCTATATTCGTATTTATTTATTTGGTGTATGGGATAACAGATGAACTCGAACACCTGTGAAGAACTGTCATAGTTTTAATGTTATCGATTAAAATCTGATAACGTCACTGAGTTATAATAGAGTCTTCATATATTGCACTTAGTGTTATTTGAGCCTTACACAATTTCGGTTGTTGATCAATTTGGGTGCCCCGCCCCCTTCGCCGCTAATTTGTAAATTACGTATTTCAAATACTAGAGACTTGTGCATTTTTAGATACACATATGAATGATATGATCACTCCCAACAGGTTTGATCAAAATCGTTCATCTTCAAAAAAAGTTATTGAACATTTAATTTCCCATAACATTTGCATACATTTAGCAGACCAAGCACAGCTGGCACAGCGACTAGCACCTGTGTATGTGTGTATTGCTTGTAATGTACATAGATATATATATGTATTTAAGAGAAACTGAGAGTACATGGAATAGGTTCTTCGCAGGGTTCAGGGTATCTCCTAGTGGAGCGATCACTACTAGTTTTCTTAATTGTTTATGATTGTGAATATATTGCTGTTAGAGTCTTTTTACAGCGCTTAATTGCTAAGATAAAAGTGATATATTCTTTGCGAAAGTGAGTTGATAATAAGTTTTTCTTACTCGTTTTTGTTTCTTATAGAATAAATTTGCATGTTGCTAGAAGTCTCCGACGATAACAGACTGTACTATGCTGCTTTACTCAAGTCCCATATATTGATAATTGAAAGAAAGAGGCAATCATCAATAAGAAGTACTTGCCAAAGTGCAAGCGTAACTTGCAAAGATTTGAAGTTTTTCAGTCTAGATGGCTTTCGCAACAGCTTATTATTACTCTGGTTGAGTACGGGACGGATCCATCTGCATCCAGGTCAAGCCAACACTGACCTATCCGATGCTGAAATCCGACTCAAAAATAAATTTGCATCTAACCTCGCATCAGACACACAATTTTCACGCGTCATTTATTCCATGCCGAGAAACAGCTATTCCTAAGAGCCGCTAACATTCTCCGTTTCTTTGATATGTATGTACATTACAATCAGCACACACGCAAGCACACGCTCTGCTAAGAGTACAGACTACGCTTGGACTGAAAGACGTCTATACTATAAGAAATGAAATGCTTAATAACTTTTTTCGTAGACCAATGTTTTTGATCAATCTTTCGGGGAGTGATCATGTCATTCATATGTATGTGTGTGCTAAAGCACAAGTCTCTAGCATTTGAAATACAATTTTACAAATTTGAGGCGAAGGGGACGTGACACCCAAAATTTAACAAAAACCGAAATTTTGTAATGCTCAAATAACACTAAAAGCAAAATTTGACTTTAAACATTGCTATATCAACTCGGCTTCTCTTCCTGATAAAAAATATATATATTTTTCTATTACATACAATTTCACAAAAACATTAGGCACTTATTCCCATTTTCAATGGGTTCAGGGTATAAAAACTAACAGTAAACATTGATTCGAAACTCACAAGTTTTGTTTATCTTTGATAATCACCCACAACAAAGTTTCAAAATTTAAATGTTAACTGTTTTATTGTTGTAATTACTCATAAAACTGGTATATTGCAGCTCAAGTACAGTTGTTACACCAACTGTTTAGTTAGAAGACAACTCATCTCGGAAACCCAACGAAATTAGGACGACGCCAATCATAGCATTCGGCTTGATGATTTGGTGCATCAATTTTGGGAAGAAGAGAACGACTTAGAGTCAATCTCTACGGTGACAACAGAAGAGCTTCATTGCGAACAGTACTTCATCCAAAGTCATCATCTATTGCCATCAGGGGAATATTCAGTTTGTTTGCCAAGAAAGCAAAGCGTTGAATCATTGGGCGATTTCTTCTTGCAGACCAAGCATCGCCTCGAAAATCTACAGAGCAAGTTTTTAACGAAAAATACTCGACATTTATAAAAAAATATATTGATCTAGATCATAAGTCATTGGTCTCCACCTAAGAAATCCACAAATGCAAATATTACGGTACCACATCTGGGCTCTCACTAAATAATTTGCTTACAACAGGGTCAACTATTCAAACTATGTACATTGTTGCACAGACTCATTTTCCATTGCCTTACAAGTGGCATTCGCAAAACGTATACGGGTGTGAGAGAATCAGCGAATGATTATGGCGGAACTCCTCAGATGAGGACATTTCAGTTTTCAAGTTGAACACCTATGGCTCCAAAACTGCTTCGGTTTTCGAGCCATGCATCAACAAGCAATGGATGAGTCGGTATATCTATTGGGATATAATCTTCGGCGATTTTTACGAAGATGTTCTGATCTCACAAGGTAATTCGGTTGAATAAGCTCGCGATATAATGCACCAAACAACAAATTGAGGAAATGATACTTCAATTCATTTGATGCACTAAAGCTGACGGCAGAGTGCCGGCGAGAAGCGTCTGGGACCCACGAAAGGATGGCTTAGTATTCCCTTTCGAAAGTAGTAGTAGTTTTGTCAACTTTTTCGTGGTGCTACGATTCACAAAGTTTATTTGGACCTAACTTAGGGCAAATATCATTTTGCAATGCATGTGGAGAGACAAACAACAATGGGATGAGAGTCTACCACAATCTTTGAAAACGATTTGGACAGAATTGGGTAAGGACTTTCATCAAGTGCGTCCCACAATATTTCCTGGTTATATCCGGCAACTCAATTCAAGAATCGAATACATGCGTTTTACGATGCAAGTCTTGAATTTACGTTCGCTCATTTAACGATACTTTTGCTCTAGTTTATTTGCTCTGTTCCAAGGCTCGAGGAGTTGCCCCACTACAGACCCTCACTGTGCCTAAATTTGAATTATGCATTTCTGTTTGCAAACTTGATAAGCGTAATAAACAAAATAAACTTGGTTAAATGTGAAGTGCACTGTTGGTCAGATTCAGTCGTGGTCTTGGTTAAAAGGTGTAAATGGGAACCATCCGCATTTAACGTATGTGTTGCAAATAAGATTTGTGCTGCTCATGGCCAACATAGAATGGTATTATGTGCCAAGTAAGATGAATCCGGCTGATATTATTTGTAAACAAGTAAGAACGTTGCTGTCGGACGCAACCGACAGCGAAATACTATTTCACGACCCAGCAGCACACAGGGGCATCTATCACATTATATTTTTTAAAATTTAACCTTAAATCCCCACTTTCGCCGCTCAAATTAGCTGCAGACTAAAACTTTTCATTGGAGGTGGCCAGACAGTTTCAATTAGGATCGAACCCTTACCTTAGCAAACACACGCACCTAAATCGAGAAAGATGGCATCTCTCAAAATGAGAGAGGTGGCAACTCTGAACATGTGATTTAAGTAGCGATCGTAGAGGTGTGGGCTCGAACCCCGGTGCGGTCATGCTGATATTTTTGTTATATTTTCCTTATTTAGTTATTTTGTATTAATAAAATATTCTTTTCAAACATATATATATAATTTAACAAATCAAAAGACAAGGTCAAAGGTCACAAAGTCATTATTTGGCGCGTTATTGGCTCAGAAGCTGCACATTTTTCAGTTTTGATTTGCCACGCCCCCAGTGGCCGTAGACAATTTTTGGCATGTGCATAGAGTGGGCGTTCAGGAATATAACTGTAAAGTTTGGATGCTTACATTCGAAAAATGCGAAAATTACAGGGTATTTTTCTGTATGTCACGCCCCTTTTGGGGCGTAACAATAATTTTTGGGGAATCGATAGAGGAGGCCTCCAGTAACTTAACATTCAATTTTGAAGCTTCTAGCACTAAAACTGTGGGAGATATAAGCTGATATTAGTTGCCACGCCCCCTGAAGGCGTAGATATATCCGCCATAGCTTTTCGATTGTGGGATGTTAACCCGAGTATATATACCAAGTCTCAAGTCTCTAGCATCAATAGTGCTCAAAATATAACGAAACTAGTAAAATCACTATATCTTCAGATCCGATTTGCCACGCCCCTAGTAGGCATGGCCGTAAAATTTTTTGGGCGATCCTTATAGAATCGTAACAGTAACCCACGTGCCAAATTTGGGCGTTCTAGCTTTAAAACTGTAGAAGATACAGTTTGACCCGATTTGCCACGCCCCCAATGGGCGTAGATATATCCGCCATAGCTTTTTGATTTTGGGATGTCGACATGAGTGTTCAGTTAAAATCTCAACTCTCTAGCTCTTCTAGAAGTAGTGTTTCTGAGATACAGGAAAATGCATTTTCCGATTTGCCACGCCCCTAGTGGGCGTATCGGGAAAATCTTGACACTTTATCAGACGAGGGTATACACGAGTATATATTTCAAATTTCAAGTCTCTAGCTTCAATAGCGTGGAAATGGTTTGCGTTCATACGGACAGACGGACGGACGGACAGACGGACAGACGGACGGACAGCATGACGGACATTGCACAAAACCAATATACTATATCACTACGTGAAATAGTATAAAAAGAGCAGCACCGTTGGAACTTTTACACTCAAAATTATGGATGCATGGACCTTCCTTTCTGAAAAGGAAAAAATCTTGTTCTAGACACTGCTTGCCTGAAGAAATCCTCCAAAAGGTTTTATTATCGTCGGAGCTGGTTGACATTTATTTGTCATTCAAATAAATAAATTCGTTTGGAACAATGATATATTTATAACAAAGTTGCCTTTTTTATATGGTGTGTATTACCAAGCCCTTTTTTCAGGACATTTTTGGCGCCCCGGGTGGACTCTTCAACAGCAGGTGACATCGGTGGATTACATACAGGAGGATTACATAGATTAAAATAATAATCAGGGAAGTACATAGTCTTATACGTACATATACCGAGTATTCTTATACCCTGAACCCATTGAAAATGGGAATTCAGGGTATAATTTTATTGTTGAAAGGCGTATGTATGTAACAGGCAGAAGGAGGCGTGGCAGACCCCATAAAGTATATATATTCTTGATCAGGATGACAAGCCGAGTCGACTTAGCCCTGTCCGTCTGTCTGTCTGTCTGTCCGTCTGTCTGTCCGTATGTATGAACGCGTCGATTTCAGAACTTACAATAGCTAGAGACTTCAAATTTTTTTTGTAGGTCCCTGTATAGGGCGCGCATATCGAGTTTGTTTCAGAAATTCGATAACTGTTATCGTTTTATTGTTATCGATTAAAAACGAAAATCTAAATTAAGCTAAAAAATTCTATGCAAAATTTGAAGACTCTAGCTAGAAAGATGAATTTTCTAGCTAGAGTCTTCAAATTTTGCATTTAGTGTTATGTAAGCCTTACGCAATTTCGGATTTTGTTAAATTTTCGGTGCTACGCTCCCTTCGCCTCAAATTTGTAACTCCCGTATATCAAATACTAGAGACTTGTTCTTTGGCACACAATTACATATGGATGACATGATCACGCCCAACAAGTTTGATCAAAATCGTTCGTCTAGAAAAAAAGTTATTAAACATTTAATTTCCCATAGCATTGCCATGCAAAGCAGCCAAACAACAGCTGACGCAACGACTTGCGCTTGTGTGTGCTTGCGCCTGTGTATGTGTGTGTGTATGTTTTGCTTGTAATGAACGTACATATGCATGTGTATATAAAAGAAATTAAGAATGCTTGGAATAGCGGTTCTTCGCAGGGTTCAGGGTACACCCTATTGTTTATTTATTGTTAAATTGTTTTTGGGTCACTTAGTTTAAACTCAGTTTATTTTATTGTAAATTGGTTTTTTCTTTGATTATAGGTTTTGTATGCACTGGTAGCACTTTCGAATGTTTATGTGAGAACCAGATGTTTCTGGAATTATACTCCCTCCGAATTCTACAGCGTCTTCTTGATTTTGTTTTTCAAGTTATTACATTAATAATAGAGAATCTAATTAATAACGTAGTTATTGCATAGATTTACTCTTTAATGTTTGGCAAAACGCGATTATTTGGTTTACACGTCACTGTCGAGCTTTTGTTAAAACTTGACGCGATATTGACCGTCGCTTGGGTTGCCTTCGCGTAAGTTGTTTAGCGGATAGCAGTAAAAGGGACACAAGAATTAATAGCTCGGTTATTGCATCAAGATCCACAATTTATTGCTATCCTACCGGCTGCGCCATTCGCGTTATATGTTTCGAGTCGAATTAATGCCACGACATACACTGAATACAACGATAATACGAAATTAAAGACGAACTTGATTTTTAAGATGAACTTTCTTTATTCATGATTACGTTAAGACTAAAGACAGATTCATCATAGGCTTATTTTATATGCTATTGAAACTACGCATCACCAACATGACGCGTCGATGCAACTGTAACTTTTGGCGACAGTCGGCCGCGTCATTCTCAGAATTTTGACATTGCTTGTGTATTGTATTTGTGATTCCGAGTATTTACGGTTTGGATATCTAGTTTTTTTCTGGATTTACAAATCCAATCAATTCCAGTTTTGAACTTAAGACTAACTTATGTGTGACATTCAATAGACGTCAGTATGTTTGCAACTTTTTTGTGATGAATGTTGCTGGAAACTAATGTTTACTTGTGAGTGATCAATGTTGCTGTTACATTAGTAATATTTATGTGAGAATGTTTATGTATATTGTGGACATGATCGGTATGATTATGTCACTATATATATACATATGTAGCGTCACTCATCTTATCGTTGGTTGCCATTGTCTCAGCGCAGCGAGTTTCGTTTGCACGTCGATCCCGAACTTCACTGACTCGGCGTTCTTTCAATTATCTTGTGCTTACCGAATCACGCTCGGCGACAGCTTTAGCTACAGACGCTGTCGCCCCGCTAAAACGGTACTTTCCCAAGCTACAAAACAGGGCGACCAATCACAACGCATAAATTGGCTGATGCAATATCAGCCGCACACTATGATTTCGATTCTTAGGAAATAGCTTAAAACGCACCAATACACACTCAATGTGTTTCTCGTACACACATTTCTACCACGCGCCGTCACGGCGGCCGCCAACACATTCAACTACTTATGCTTCTACACGGCCATCCTGACCACAACCTAACCTCGTGTAATTCAACGAAAATGCTTTACTACATAACTCATTTTCTTCATAAATTATCGAATAGACTTTAACGTTAACATTTTCATTTTCCATACAACTTGCAGAATTTTAAACTCAGCTACTTATTGCAGTGTAGTATTAATATAAATTAATCTTTAAATGAATTTAACTTTCCTAATCTTTTTTTTTTTCAATTATCATAAACCCAACTGATTTAAATTTCCATCATCTTATGCGCCACACGCCATGATCAAAACATTTGTTTTGCACTTCTGCTTGCATTATGACAAATTCTTTTAAGTTTTATAATCAGTCATTCAGGCATCCATACTGTCTGTTTCAACAGCTTCCTTTTCAGTCATTCTATTACTTCAACAGTTTCCTTTTCATTATTATTTAAAGCCTCTTCCCTACTTTCTAGTTCACTTGGTATATATTCCTCTGGCAATTTTCTTATATCTTCGTAAGCATACTTGTACTTTCTAGTATTGGTCAATGATCCAAACAAAGTTAAGTCCAAAGTTTAGAGGACCTTTACAAATAGCTGAATTGTTAGACGGAGATAGAAGGATGTTTTGTACCGCTCGAGGTCTTGATTCTGCCAAATTAACCTCTTGTGCCATGTCACCTGGTGGAAGCAACCCCAACGGACAAGCAACCTTTCCAATTAATAATTTCAAAGGACTTGCCTTTGTGACTCGACTTACTGTACAATTTAAGGCTTACTGTACCTCGCCCAAGGCGTCTTGCCAAGATCTGCTGCTAGTCTCAAATACCGTTAGTAAATTTTTCAAAGTGCTCTTTATGCGTTCTACCAGTCCGTTGGCCCTACTTGCACTTGTCGAAATTAAATGCAATTTTATTGTTTGTTGAGAACGAAACTCACTAAATTTAGAGCTGGCAAAACACCTACCCTGGTCTGCTATTTGGTTGGTTTGCGGTTTGGTACTCCAAACAAAGATACAGCCGATTTCACAGCACCTATACAATTGTCAGCATTAATCTTGAGTGTGTGTGTTAAATAAACAAGTTTAGTACTCTTTTTTATCAGACTTGCCAATCAACTTTCCAATTATGTCTATATGTATCGTGAGCCAGGGTGTGTCATTCTTTGGGTTTGAATTAAGTCTAGCCTGGATTTTACCTGATGAAGACTTTGACATCTTGCAAGTAATACAGTTTTCAACAATCTTTCGTATGTCCTTAGACATGTGATCGAACCAGTAAGTAAGCATAGGTCTTATCTAAAGTCTTGTACCAACCTAAGTGCATGATTGACTCGTGAATCTGATTTATTACAGACCATCTAAATGTTCTTGGTACAATTGACAAAGATCGAGTTATATCATTTCTCTGAACTTTCTGATAAATTATTTCTGCTCTTAGCTCGTAAGTCTTTGCAATATCCTCGGCAAGAGAATTATCTTTTAGTTTATTCACAATATTGATAATATCGGAATCTTTCGGCTGTTCAGCCATAAGTCATTCACTAGATATCTCTGCCAGATTGACTCGTTTCTCAGAAATTTTACAAGTATCAATCGCATCCGCGGATGGGAGATTTCTGTACTGACAGTGGAAGAAGGAATTCCCTTTGTGAAATACTTTGAGTAGTTTTCCAATAACTTGTTCAATTTATCTTTATCTTCTCCGACAAGATCAGTATTTACTTTAGAAACTATATCGTTATTTAAACAATCGTTTACAATTTTTGATTTGACAACTCCAAATTAAACAATATATTGGAAAATTACTCAAAGTATTTCACAACTGGAACTCTTTCTTCTTCAGTTAGTACAGGTGAAATGTAAATTAAATTAGCAGACCCCAGAAAAATTGTTCAAAGAAGGCCATACAGACTTGACCCAAATGAAAGGGATTAAAGAGACCCAAATGAAAGGGATTAAAGATTAAAGAGCTGTTGGTATGCAAGGTCATAAGGGCGAGCTGCTCGCCCTATGCAAGCCCAATGATTTTAGTGAACAAAAAGGATGGTTCTCATCGTTTGTGCATTGATTACCGTGAATTAAATGCTAATACAGTTTCAGACAGATATCCTCTACCTCTTACAGAAGATCAGATAGCTAGACTTCATTGAGCTAAATATTTCACTTGTTTAGATATGGCAAGTGGATATTATAAATGGATAAATTCCCATGAATGAAGAATCAATAGAGTGTACGGCTTTTGTCACCCCAGATGGCCAGATGGCGAGTTCTTGTCAATGCCGTTTGGACTCAAAAATGCACCTTTAGTTTTTCAACGTATGGAGATGCATACACTGGAGAACAATTTATGCAAGGATTTTCTTGTTTCATGAATTCATTGTATCTTTTAACAACGGGAAAGAACGATTTTGTTTGTTAGCCAGAACATGAATAAACAAAGAAAACTCTAGTCGAGACCGCTCGACTAGGGTATACCCTGAACCCTGCGAAGAACCGCTATTCCGTGTATTCTCCGTTTCTTTTATAAAACATATGTATATGTATGTCCATCACATTTTTTCTAGAACAACGATTTTGATCAAACTTGTCGGGCATGATCATGTCATCCATATGTATGTATATGCCAAAGCACAAGTCTCTAGTATTTGATATACGGGACTTACAATTTTGATGCGAAGGGTACGTGGCACTCAAAACTTAACAAAAACAGAACTTGAAATGCTCAAATACCCCTTAATGCAAAATTTGAACAATCTGGCTAGAAAGATGAATCAGATTGAACTTTTTGACTGAATTTCTGTTTCCGTTTTAAATCGATAATATTAAAGCGGAAGTAGGTATCGATTTTTTAAAATAAACACGATCAAATTTCAAGTTTTTAGCTCTTGTAGGTCCTCATGTCGTCGCGTTCATACATACGGACAGACGGACGGGATGTTAACCCGAGTATATATACCAAGTCTCAAGTCTAGCATCAATAGTGCTCAAAATATAACAGAATTAGTAAAATTACTATATATTCAGATCCGATTTGGCTCTAATGTCCAAGTGTGCCTTTTAATTATCTTCTTCTCTTCTCCTCTCGGCGACCCGCACCTTTTTCTTTTTCTCACGCTCACTGCCCTTGCTTGAGTCGACCGAGCGCAATCTTTCCTTTCTGCCAGTCTCACGGCGGCGTCGGCAACACAACTCTTCCACGGTCTTCGCATTTGTGTTGCCGATCGACGGGGCGCTTAACCCGTTACTATTTAAATTTGAACTTAAAATTAACTATATTTAATACTACTTATAATAATTATATATTATTATTATAGATATAATTATATATAATTATATTATATAGTTGATGTCCATTCGATAGTTGATCTCTACTCTTGCCTTGGGAGATTGTAAAGCGACGGTATTACAGCTTTCTGCTGCTTATTGTGAGCGATCAAAAAGATCACTCGCAGCCGGTCCTGTATGTTCGGAAGTCGCCTATCCAGGAGTCACGTCGTCTTAAAGTACGGCTCTTATTGGTAACAAATTGAACCTGCTGCAATTCGAGACTCTCGGTTGAATTCAGCCATTTCAGTGCTAGATGATTCGTTATGACGTCTAACTTGTATTCTTCCAGATAGAGCCGCATCATCCTGATCGACCACATCGCCTATTGTCAAATAATTTATTTCCGGCTCATGTACGCTAGCACCCGTTCCTGGCCTTCCAATGGATGTGTTAGCACGTCTCCCAGCCCGTTATAGCCAGCGTCGGTTGCCGCCAGCAGTCCCTGAGATTTTGGAGTCTCGTCTTCTTTCTCGTCCCAACTCCACTTGATCTCTTTCTTAAGGTAGAGGGCGTGGCAAAATTTAACAAAAACCGAAATTGCGTAAGGCTCAAATAACATTAAATGCAATTTGAAGACTCTAGCTATAAAGATGAATTAGATAGAATTTTATAACTGAATTTAGATTTTCGTTATTTTAATCTATGACAATAAAACGATAACAGCTACCGTATTTCTGAAACAAACTCGATATGCGCGTCCTATACAGAGACCAACAAATAAAATTTTAAGTCTCTAGCTATTGTAAGTTCTGAGATCGACGCGTTCATACATACGGACAGCCGGACAGACAGACGGGCAGGGCTAAATCGACTCGGCTTGTCTCACTGATCAAGAATATATATACTTTATGGGGTCTGCCACGCCTCCTTCTGCCTGTTACATACATTTGAACAAAAACATTATACCCTGAATTCCCATTTTAAATGGGTTGAGGGTTTAAAAAGCCCATTTATTATGCTAATAAAAAAAATATATTAAATTATAATACATATTTTTAACAATAAGATAATCATGCTATGCAATTATTTACATATTTATATATTTGAAATATTTACATTAAAAATGTACATAAGTTTAAAAAAATATTATAACATATATATTTAAACATATTTACATGAAAACTCCCTATCCTGAATACTAACAGATATACCACTGTGGTAACTGTAAACTGTCTCAAAAGTCCTAGCACTGATATATTCTGTGGATAGATTTGAAAACGTCCAATCAATGTGCGAATCACAATTGGTTGTAGACGTTTTCAAATCTAATAAGCTTATAAAGCTTCTGCTAACTAACTCGCTATAAAAGCCCTAGCCGATTCAAACTTGCTGAAACACAAATTAAAGTCTCCTAAAATAAGACAATTCTCTGTCAAAAAAGGATATTGCTGAAATAGATCCTCGAATTCGGTATTAAACAATCGGACTGGATATGACGGACTTTTGTAAACAACTACAAAGCTTAACCATTTATACTTAAATACAGCAAATTCAAACCCTGACGATCCATTAACTTTTCTAACACTCAAGCAGCTTGATATATTATTTAAAATGATCCCTCTCTAAACCCAGGAATATTTACATTTTCGTTAGCGTAAGTAGGCGCTTCAACGAAACATAGAACGGACGACTGAATTATTAATCTGTCAGATCTAATATCTTCAATATGACAGCATGAGCATTAACGCTTTGTGTGTTATGGTAGAAAATATAATGTGATCGAAGTAACTTTTCAGTGCGCAATCGGACTATTTGGGTTTGGACCTTATCATCATTTTTGGGAGGCTTAGGTGGAAGAAAATCTCCTATTATAAACAACCCCGAAGCAGTTGTTGCTCTACTACAAGCTACGTACAATGCAGCTCGCTGCATTCGAGAGTAAGTGTCGACAACCACTTGGCTATACGTAGCTCCCTGGCTTTTGTGTATAGTCATACCTTCTGCAGGCACAACTGGAAACTGCCTACGGTCAATTGAAACTTGCTCATTTTCCTATATTGGAAATTTCCAACAATTTTTTGAATTGGGGTCCACGAAGATTCTGTACATTTTGCGTACACTTTGAGCGAGAAAGTACTCCTACACTATCCTCTGGAAATTGCATCCATACAACACTTGGGGCGCTGGATGCATCGAAATATATTTGCATCAAAATGCCTGTTGCCCCATTAACTAACCCATCCTTAGTATCTACGTTGACCGTAATTATATATTTGGCAGTTGTTTTTAATAGAAGGGACTTACATAGTCCCTGAGTTTCGGACGACCAAAAGCTACTCACGACTTCTAAAATTCTTTCCCTATTCGCTGCATTTAAATGAGTAGCTTTAATATAATCTTCTGCAAAGGAAGTAAATGGATCCGTTTCAATAGCGTTAAGCTTTATATTGTTGTAGTTATCCGTTGCCGCATTTGTGCTAAACAGATGGCTGTCAAATGCGGGAACGGATAAGGCTAATATCATCGGGTGTCATATATCCCGATGCCATATTATTTAAAGCAGAAGCAAACGTTTGGTCCTCCCGCTGTCGCATTATTTCTGTGAGCTCAAAATACTTAAAGAGGTCCCAGAGTGAAAAAGCGTATATTGCACTGTAGGGATCGTGAGAGTTGGATTCGAAAATCCAACGATCGCCTACTGGTGATAACTGTCATAAATTCCCAAATACTATGACAGAAATACCACCAAATGGAGAAGTATTTTTGAAAAAATTTTTTTAGACGGGAGTCCAACTGAGAAAACATTTTAAATCATTAGTCCCATGCTTGAAAAATTGAGGTGATCAGTCGGCTCTTTCCGACACCAGCACCACCTCCAACGAATTCATGAAATGTTGACTTGCTCTTCATATTGTGCAATACATGTGTAAAGTAAGTCTTCTGCTTTAAATTTAATGATCTAACAATATCAATATTCTATCGGAGGAAAGCAAAGTAGGAAGCTTTATTACTCGGACAGTGGTATTCTCTTCCTGATTCTCATCATTTCCATGAATGTTTAAGACATTCAATCTAGGATCTATTTCTGGCAACCCTAACACTCTAAACCTATCGTCAATTACCTTTGTTAAATATATGGAATAATGCTTTGCCCTCATTCTCATCCTGTACTGCGTTGTTAACAGCATTCTGAAGGTTACTATCATCTAAGCTATTGTACTTCCTACGGTTTGTCTCAACTAACTCCTGATTCTGAATACAAAACAATTCTCAGTCTCTATTCACTAATTCTGCCTCCTCGTCTCTCCATGGGACATGTAACATAACTAATTCCCTGAAGTATTGGCTTCTCTCAGTATTAATATTAAATCTCCTATACCTAATAATACTGGGAGAGCGTCTTTTCCTAACGAAACCACTACCATTGCGAAGCGCAAAAACTAATGAATCTGTATTTGGTGTTTCTGGGTCATTCTGTTCTATTGCTTGGCGAGCTACACCATGCTGTTTGCTATAACTATAAAAAGCAGCAAAATGCTCCGACAATGAAGTATTTATATATTCCTCTGGGTTACTGCTTTCGGACAAATGCATACCTAAACAGCAGTAAACGGCTTCTTGGGCAGATATTTCAGTGCCCGAAATAAATTTGTGCCCTATGTGTTGTAACTTTTGTTTTATGTTTACATTGCCCCTACTAATCTCACTAACTGCTTCACGCATTAGCTGGGAAATCCCTCTCTGAGAGATAACTCCAACAATCGTAGGGATCTAATATGAACTGAATATCTATATTAGCTCGCTGCAGTTGGAGAAGATGTTTATTATAAGCGTTAAGCTTTATTGCTGCGAATGATCGCTTTAAAAATATCTTGGGCTTGGTGCTAGATCTAAGAGCATTAATATAAAATTCATAACTAAGGTTAAGTTGATCATGGAACAAAAAGCAATTAAAATCACTAAGCTATGGTTTCACGATCAAACGTTGTTTCCAAGAAGCCCTGAATTTTTTGAAAATTTCTACTATACTCATCTATATTTTGAGCATCCCCTTCAAAAGGAAACAAAATTTTTGTTTGGGGCATAGGAGGGTATAGAATACGGAATCTACAAATTTTTCGTGCCCTAACTTCTCGCCTACATGAGTGGCCGCGATTGTGGATTTGATACTCCAAATATGGAACCACATGCGGACAATCACTGTCAGTTGTGATAAACTGATCAATAAAAGACTTCACTCTAACCATGCTTGACTCATCAGTCGAGTCAAGCCTAGGGGCATCTTTCAGCCAAAACATGCCATGAATATGAGGAGAGCCTCTTTGCTCGAACTCAACTCGCCAATAAAACCTAACAACGTATTGAGTACCAAAAACACTGTTATCCTTCTTCATTAGTTTTAAAACCTGCCTATATCGAAAATCAAAATACCTTGCACAAGTGACAGGATCAGCTTTAATTAGACGAGCTTTGTTCTCAAAACTTAAGCAGCCTGCAGCTTCTTCAGAAATTTCTACATTATCTACATTTCTAGAAGGTATAACTAAAAGCTCCGTCCACCTAGTTTCTGCTGCCGAAAATGTGATAAAGAAGGTCGGAAGACCAAACTGCCTAATCATTGCCATAACCTTCTTTTCTACTTCCCAGTGAGCAGGCGAAGTCCTAATACCTTTCAAAACTCAATAACGCCTCTTTTAACGCCTGCAAAGATAGTTGGAAAGGCCAGCTCCTCAGAATCGCAATCTTCTATCATATCTAATGGTCGCGGACCTTCTCCAGGGGCTATAACTATTCTTTGCATTGCGATATTTTTGCAGGGACATTTTTCTAAAAGTGTTTCCTGGCCTCTTGGGTTGATATCTTCTATCTCTCTACTATTCTGCTCGTGTGTTGAGGCTTGAGCAGATCTTTCTTCTAACGCTGACACTAAGTCCCTGTCTTCAGCTGATGCAACGAAGGGAATTTCGTCAGACGAAAAGGAAGTTAGCCACTGTTCATTAACAGTAACCTGGTGCTTCCTGTAAAGCTCAGTGTCGACTAAATATCGAATTACATCAGCTAATTTTGATGGCCTAATGGTTTCAGTCATGAAATCATGATTATAAGAACTATATAAAACTCTAGTCGGGGGTCCCGACTAGGAGATACCCTAAACCCCGCGCTATCTGCGTTTTCTTAAATACTGCATTATTAGTATTTCGTATAAACGCACAGCCAATAGCGCCATCTATGATTCGATAGAACAGCGCCATCCATGTTTCGATTTATTGAACAGCTGATAATTAGCAAATCATAGCGCCATCTATTGGAAATATGTACACTAAAACTTGCGGGTCTTAGAATTTTATAGATGTGTGTATGTGGGCACATGTATAGGAAAACAATTTGTTTTGCGTTGGTGGTCATGTGTTTAGCCGATTGGCTAAATGTTTTGTTTAATAACTTTTGCGTGAATTAATGGATTTGAATGCAATTTTCAGCTTATGTTCAACATATTTTATTACATTTTTTTCGAATTTTTAAAAATGTAAACCCATTCATTTACTGGCTTTGAGTGCAACTAATCTCAATTTAAATATTTGGGGAAATTTGGAGCCGGTATCCAAAATTTAACAAAAATCAAAATTACATAAAATAAATATAAAACTTACAACAAAATTTTGGGAGTTTAGCTATAAAGACGTGGGAGGTATAATTGTATAACTAACATTCGATAAAGTTTTTAATCGATAACAGTAAAACTAAAATAGTTATCGACTTTTTTTAACAAACTCGATCTTTTCGTGGTATTCACGGACCTATATTAAAAATTTCAAGTCTCTAGCTCTTATAGGTTCTGAGAACGACGCGTTTATACATACGGACAGACGGACGGACGGACGGACGGATGGACGGACGGACGGATTGACGGACGGACGGACAGACGGACATGGCTATATCAACATGTCTTGTCTCCCTAATCAAGAATATATATACTTTATGGGGTCTGCCACGCCTCCTTTTGCCTGTTACATACATTTTCACAAAAACATTATACCCTGATTTCACATTTTCAATGGGTTCAGGGTATAAAAATTCGATATCTGGTTTATACTAATCGCTATTAATGCTCAAACGTGAAATACAAAAATTTCTTTGGGTGTACGCAGAAATATGTGAGCAAGTGCATATAAGTTAACACAAAAGGAAGTCAACGACTGCAGTTCAGGAGCATTGAGTCAATGCTTGGTGCTTACTGTACCAAACGCTGCGCTGTGCTGTTGTCAACATTCGATGCGCCGATGTGCCGCTGCGTCGTTGCGACGTCGGAGCATAACACATTCAGCATAATCGCTGATTCTGCAATTATACGTCAGGGCTAGCTTCGTATAAGAATATTTTGTACTTCAGTTTTAGTTCGAATTTTCCCAATAAAGGAGAAGGTTAAAATTTACATCGCTGGTCTTACTCAGTGCGTTGCTCACGAGTAACTGTACCAACATAAAATAATAACTGGCGCCCAACAGTGGTTACATCTACTCACCCCAACGTTTAGAGCAACATCCCAACATCGTTGGATCGGCATCGTTGGAACTGCAACATATAAACAACATCAAAAAAAAAAAAAATAAATAAAATAAAAATAAAACAAAAACCCATTCTTCAACCAATCATTAGCAAATTCCTCAACCAATCATTAGCAAATTCTTCAACCAAACATTAGCAAATTCTTCAACCAACCATTAGTAAATTCTTCAACCAATCAACAGCAAATTCTTCATCCAATCATTAGCAAATTCTTCAACCAATCATTAGCAAATTCTTCAACCAATCATTAGCAAATTCTTCAACCGATCAGCAGCAAATTCTTCAACCAATCATCAGCAAATTCTTCAACCGATCATCAGCAAATTCTTCAACCGATCAGCAGCAAATTCTTAAACCAACCAACAGCAAATTCTTCAATAAATCAGCAACAAATTCTTCAATTAAAACAAACATGTAAGTGGAGGGCTTATTTGAAATAAATAAAACAGACAAATAAATAAAGAAAGAGCTAAAAGAAAAAAGAAAAGAAAATACTTATAATAAATATTTTTGCGACACAAAATTTAAAGTAATAAAAAGAACAAACGAAACAAATCTTATAAGTAAAGGTGAAGTAGAAGAGTTAGACTCAGAGTTAGAGGAACTAATAAAAGACGTAAAGAATAAATTAGTGACAGATAACATACAAGAAAAAATGGCAGTGAGTGAAGGAAATTTAAAAGTGCTGCTTGAGTATGCAGTAAACACTGTACTACAAAATCGAGCACAGATAATTGAAAAAAAGTGGACGAAGTTAGAAGCGAGTTTAGAAGCTTATCAGTGTCCGTACCCGAGTAGGAAGTGTTTAAAGATGCGGAAATAGTTCCAGGTGTTCGATGTGACGGAACGCTAGATATAGTGAAATCAGTCCCGGATTTTGAGGGAAAGCTCGAGACTTATGTCTCATGGCGGAAAGCCGCACACACTGCATACAAAATCTTCGAAAGCTATGCAGGAAGCTCAAAGCACTATCAGACACTGGGCATAATTAGGAACAAAATAAAAGGCCCTGCTGATATGGTACTGTCATCTTATGATACACCCCTAAATTTCAAAGCAATCATAAACAGACTCGATTTTACGTACGCTCACAAACGCCCTATTTATATAATAGTACAAGAGTTGTCCGTTCTACGACAGGGAACCTCTAAAATAATACAGTACTATGAGGAAATTGAAAAGAAATTGACACTGCTTATAAATAAAACAATTATGACATATATTTCTACTTTAGCTGCTTCTCTTAATGAAAAATACAGAGCAGATGCACTGAGAGTGTTTATCACAGGCACAAAGAAGTCTCTTAGTAATATTCTCTTCTCAGCAAGACCCAAAGATTTTCCAGCTTTAGCTCTAGCACAGGAAGTTGAGTCAAATCACGAACGATTTCAGTTTGCTAGTAGTTTCGCACGAAATAGTGAAGAAAAAGCTCCACGCTACGAACAGAGACAGCAGAAACAACCTATTATAGAAAGTAACTACCGAAATCAGGCAAAAACTCCATTTTATAAACAAAAACCACAATTCAATAACCAAAGCCCTCAACAAGAACCACCTCAGCCAATGGAAGTCGATACTTCCTCGCGATTCAGACAACCGACCCAGTCAAATTAAGCTTTTGTATCGTCTCAAAATCAGGTTCCGAAAAGAACAAATAGTGGAACAGCCAGGTACACAGGCCCAAAACAGCAGAGAGTAAGCCACATCTCAGAAGAGCAAACCCCTGAAAACGCAGAACAAGAATATCAGGGAAATGCAGAAGCCGAAGTATCAGACATTGACGATGAGTATGAACTCCAAGAGTTAAATTTTTTGGACATAGCTCCCTGTTTCCGTTTGTAGAGCGAACGATAGCAGGTAGGACAATAAAGCTTCTCATCGATACAGACGCCTCAAAGAATTACAATAAACCTATTCCAGAATTGAAAGGCGTAATTAAAGTTAAAGACACATTTCAGGTTAAGTCACTTCATGGCTTTACCCCAGTTAAACACAAATGTCGTATGTATCTTTTCAATACTGAAACCACATTTTTCCTACTTCCAAACCTAACCGGCTTCGACAGTACAATAGGTCTTGATCTTCTTAATAAAGTAAATGCCACTTTGGACTTCAAAAATGAAACTCTAAATAATGAATCCGGCTCTGAAATAATCCTATTTAGAAAGTGTCTAAATGTTAACTTCACAGAAATTGAAAACATAGAAGTTCCTCAAGATATTGAAAAAAAAATTTAAAAAAAAAGATGAGAGAAAAAATAGGCGTTTTTGCCGATCCTGACGAAGCTCTTCCATACAATACAAACATCATTGCCACGATTCGAATAGAAGACGAAAATCCAATCTACTCAAAACTTTATCCCTACCCATTGGGAGTAACTGAGTTTGTTAACAATAAAACGAACGACATGTTAAGGGGTAATATTATCAGACGCTCCAGATCACCGTATAACAATCCGGTGTGGGTAGTCGATAAAACAGGAGTAGATAGATAGGGAAACAGAAAAAAAACGTCATGTCATTGATTTTGGGAAACTTAATTCGAAAACAATCGATGACAAATACCCCATACCCAATATAGTAGCTATCCTCTCAAATCTAGGGAAAGCCAAGTATTTTACAACACTGGACTTGAAATCGGGATTCCACCAAATCCTTCTTGCAGAAAGAGACAGAAAAAACCGCATTCTCAATAGGACACGGAAAGTACGAATTCTGCATACTTCCATTTGGTCTAAAAAATGGCCCTGGAATATTCCAGCGAGCAATTGATGATGTTCCTAGGGAACAGATTGGTAAGTCATGCTATGTATACGTAGATGATGTAATCATATTCTCTGAGGATATGAAAAACCATGTTCATTACATTGCCTGGGTATTAGAAAAACTATATAACGCTAATATGAGAGTATCGCGAGAAAAGTCTCATTTGTTCAAAGAAAAAGTTGAATATCTTGGATTTGTAGTATCTTGTAGCGGCATTACAACAAATCCCAACAAGCTAGAAGCAATTGGCAAATTTGAACAGCCAATTACCCTGTTCCATCTCAGGTCATTCCTTGGTTTAGCAAGCTATTACAAATGTTTTTTTTTAAGACTATGCATCTATAGTCAAACCATTAACAGACATACTAAAGGGTGACAACGGCAAAGTAACCGCCGGACAGTCAAAAAGAATCCCTGTGAGCCTCAACCAAAAACAAAAGTTGGTCTATGAGAAACTAAAGAATATATTAGCTTCTGAAAATGTAATGCTCCTTTACCCTGACTATCAGAAACCATTTGACTTGACGACAGATGCTTCGTCCTCTGGTTTAGGCGCTGTTTTATCACAAAATAAAAAGCCGATAACCACGATTTCCCGGACTTTAAGAGACAATGAGCTAAATTTCGCTACAAATGAAAGTGAGCTACTTGCGATAGTGTGGGCTTTAAAATCCCTAAGAAATTATTTATACGGTGTAAAAAATTTAAATATTTACACTGACCACTAGCCACTTACATTTGCAGTCTCAGACAAAAATACTAATGCGAAAATTAAAAGATGGAAATCATTCATCGATGAGCACAACGCTCAAATTCACTTCAAGCCAGGAAAGGAAAATTTCGTCGCCGATGCTCTATCGAGACAAAAACCTTTACGCTTTAGAAGAAGAAGCCCCATCAGACTTAGCCACTATGCATAGTGAAATTTCATTGACATACACTATCGAGTCTACTGAAAAACCGATCAATTGTTTCAGAAACCAAATAATTATTGAAGAAAGCATAACAGCTTCTGAAAAAATGATCATAATGTTAGGACAGAAAACGAGACATTTTATTAACTTTTCAAACAGGGGAAACTTAATAGGAAAATTGTGTGATGCGGTAAAAAAAAAACGTAGTGAATGCGATCAAATGCGATTTGCCAATACTAGCATTTATTCAAAATAAACTAGTTGAGACCTTCCCGACAACAAAATTTTGGCACTCTAACAAGTTGGTAATCGACGTTCACGACAAAAACGAGCAAAAACAGATTATAGTTGCGGAACATGGTAGAGCTCATAGATCAGCACAGGAAAATACAAAACAAATTCCAAGACTATTTTTTTCCAAAAATGACGCGTGTGACAAACGAAATAGTTGCAAATTGTAAGACTTGTAATAAGGGAAAATACGACAGACACCCCCAAAAGCAATACATCGGTGAAACGCCAGTCCCCAACCAAGTGGGAGAAATTCTTCACATTGACATTTTTTCTACAGATATTGAACCCTCAATCTTACAGCTTATGAACTTTTACCCAAGTACTAAAACTATTTATTGTGATAATGAACCGTCTTTGAACTCAGGAACAATAAAGTTTATTTTAAAAAACCGTTTTAGTGTTGAAATTGTAAATTCTCCACCACTGAACAGTACTTCAAACGGACA
>JAEIGN010000066.1:0-49600 GCA_018903745.1 Drosophila repleta
AACCTGAGTCTGCCCTGATCTTCCCCCTGACCTGTAACTCACGCACTAGAACACAAACAGACGAACGCACAAGCACACAATCTGCATTGTGACTCACCAGCTTCGCAGCTGCTGCAAGATATATTAAATGTATAATAACTTTTTCTAGAACAACGATTTTGATCAAATTGGGCATTGGGCGTGATAATGACATTCATATCTCTGTATGTGCCAAAGCACAAGTCTCTAGTACTTGAAATACGTGATTTAGCAATTTGAGGCGGAAGGGGGCGTGGCATCAAATTTACCAAAAACCGAAATTGAATTTGAACA
Source organism: Drosophila repleta (assembly GCA_018903745.1). NCBI lineage: Eukaryota > Metazoa > Arthropoda > Insecta > Diptera > Drosophilidae > Drosophila > Drosophila repleta. Next base: position 313 of record JAEIGN010000066.1, read on the forward strand.
AGCCGAGTCGATTTAGCCCTGTTCGTCTGTCTGTCTGTCTGTCTGTCTGTCCGTTTGTATGAACGCGTCGATCTCAGAACTTACAATAGCTAGAGACTTCGCATTTTTTTCGTAGGTCCTTGTATAGGGCGCGCATATCGAGTTTGTTTCAGAAATTCGATAACTTTTATCGTTTTATTGTTATCGATTAAAAACGAAAATCTAAATTTAGCTATAAAATTTTATCTAATTCATCTTTTCAGCTAGACTCTTCAAATTTTACAGTTAGTGTTATGTAAGCCTTACGCAATTTCGGGTTCTGTTAACTTTTGGGTGCCACATCCCCTTCGCCTCAAATTTGTAACTCCCGTATATCAAATACTAGAAACTTGTGCTTTAGCAGGTACATACATATGGATGACATGATCTCGCCCAACAAGTTTGATCAAAATCGTTGGTCTAGAAAAAAAGTTATTAATCCTTTAATTTCCCATAGCATCGCCATGCAAAGCAGCCAAACAACAGCTGACGCACCGACTTGCGCTTGTGTGTGCTTGCGCCTGTGTATGAGTGTGTGGATGTTTTGCTTGTAATGAAATTCAATATGCATGTGTATATAAAAAGAAACGAAGAATACTTGGAATAGCGGTTCTTCGCAGGGACAGTGTATACCCTAGTCGAGCGGTCTCGACTAGAGTTTTCTTACTGTTGTAAATCAATTAGTTCGCCGTTTCAACATGGCTTTGTTCTTAATCGATCAACCTCGACTAATCTGCTACAATTTACTTCCCTAGTAAACGAAAGTTTTTAAATAAAATGCAAACTGATGTTATATACACAGTTTTCAGCAAAGCATTTTATTCAGTTCACCATGAAGTATTAACACAATCAATGATTAATGCTTACAAGATGATCTTAATTCCTTCCAACTTTGGTGCTTGGCCAATAGTTGCGTTTAAATTGTTCTGAATGTATGACAATGACCGTCTGTCGCATTACTCCATACATTGCTAATTATTCAATTAATAGCGATTCTCTGCAACGCATTTTTTTCAGTCAAAGATCTTGGTGTACTTTTCGATTCCAAACTTCGCTTCAATACTCATATCTCAACCATTATAAATGAAGCCAAAGTGTTCTTGGTTTCATTAAGCGTTGGGCAAAAGAGTTTAATGATCCTTCTGTAACGAAACTCCTTTATGTGTCGCTGGTACGACATATTTTAAAACACTGTTTAATTGTCTGGTCTTCACAACATAAAGTGTACTAGGATCGTATTGAATCGGTCCAAAAACAGTTCCTTCTCTTTGCACTCAGAAATTTAAACTGGGACCCTAATCTCAGTCTACCATCTTATCATAGTCGTCTCCTTCTTATTGATCTTCCTTCATTAATAAATCGTAGAACAATCCTTGGGATTTCTTTTCTACATAATTTGATTGCAGGTAATATTGATTCGTTCTTCTTGTTATTGAAACTTAATTTCTCGGTTCCTTCAAGAACAACTAGACACTCGTTCGTTGCACTTACCACTGCTCACATCGGAATACTCGCACAGTGCATTTCATGTATTATGTGTGAATTATAATAAATTATGTCACGTTTTTTCCTCTGAACTCTCTCTTTCATCAAGGTACCCAATCATGACGGTGAATAAATTTGTTATTATTATTCTGGAGGAATAGCTGCCAATACAATATTTATTATATATATATATATATATATATATATATATATATATATATATATATATATATTGATGATAGAGGCATTCAAGGAAAATTAAAAATAAAATAAAGAGAAGCTTAACTGTCAATATATATATATATATATATATATTGACAGTTATATATATATATATATATATATATATATATATATATATATATTGACAGTTAAGCTTCTCTTTATTTTATTTTTAATTTTTCCTTGAATGCCTCTAATCAATTTTCTTTAGTTCAATAATATCACTGGAGCTGGGACATAGTCTGCCGGACTGACAAATAAAGTACCCCCAGCGGTTTGGTCATATTTTTTAAAACATTTGTTGTGTTTGCTCTTAGACTTTATTCAAAATTGTTTCGTTTGTGTTTAAGTTGGCACTAGCTTTTTGTCAATTATATATTTAATAAATAAAAATAAATAAATAAAAAACAACAGCTATTCAGTGGAGTGTCTAAAAGAGCAGAGACAATTAAAAAAAATAAGAACGTTGCAGTCGCACTGCAACCGGCATTGAAGTCCTTTTTCACGTCCCAGCACCCTATATTGGCATCTATAACATTATATATATATTTTTTTTTTAATTAATTTTAAATTCTAAATGTTTCCGCTCAAATAAGCTGCAGATTAAAAATTTTCATTGGAGGTGGCCAGACAGTTTCAATTTGGATAGAAGCTTAGAACCCCTACCTTAGCAAAAACACGCAAACAATTGAAAGAGATGGCATCTCCCCAAAATGAGAGAGGTGGCAACTCTGGAAATGAAATAGAAGTTTTTTGGCGAGCGAAGAGGACCCCGATGCGGTCATGTTGATATTTTTGTTATATTTTCTTTATTTAGTTATTTTGTATTAATTAAATATTCTTTTCAATATATATAAAATTTGGCAAATCAAAATACAACGTCAAAGTTTGGATCCTTACATTAAAAAAATGAGAAAATAACAGGGTATTTTCTGTAAGTCACACCCATTTTGGGGGCGTAACAATATTTTTAGGGAATCGATAGAGGAGACCCCCCAGTAACTAAGCATCCAATTTTAAAGCTTCTCGCACTAAAACTGTGGGAGATATAAGCTGATATTAGTTGTCACGCCCCCTGTGGGCGTAGATATATTCGCCATATCTCTTTTCGATTGTGGTATGATAGCCCGAGTATATGTGCCAAGTTTTATGTCTCTAGCATCAATAGTGCTCAAAATATAACAGAATGAGTAAAATCACTTTATATTCAGATCACTTTATATCAATTCTCTAGCCCTAGTAGTGTTTCTGAGATACAGGAAAATGCATTTTCCGATTAGCCACGCCCCTAGCGGGCGTATCGGGAAAATCTTGACACTTTATCTGACGAGGGTATACACGAGTATATATTTCAAATATCAAGTCCCAAGCTTCAATAGCGTGGAAATGGTTTGCGTTCATACGGACAGACGGACGGACAGCATGACGGACATTGCACAAAACCAATATACTTTTTACACCTCGAGAAAAAGTCTAAAAATTTGGGACCCTAACTATAAAGACGTGAGAGATATAATTTAATAACTAAAATTCGATACCGTTTTTAATCTATAACATTAAAATTAAATTAGGTATCGTCTTATTTTAACAAACTCGATCTTATCGTACTATTCACGGACCTACATACAAATTTCAAGAGTCTACCTCTTATAGGTTCGATGCGTTCATACATGCGAACAGACAGACGGACGGACGGACATACGGACGGACGGACGGACGGACAGACGGACGGATGGACGGACAGACGGACATGGCTATATCAACTCAGCTAGTCTCCCTGATCAAGAATACATATACTTTATGGGGCCTGCTTCCTTCTGCCTGTTACATACATTTGAAAAAAAAAACATTATACCCTGATTTCCCATTTTAAATGGGTTCAGGGTATAATAAAAGTGCGAACATTATGAATTATTACGAATTATTATGAAGAACGGTCCAATGAAGACGTTAATTACGGACATGGGAACCGAATATAAAAATTCAATAATTGAAGATCTTTCTAAAAAATCTTAATTTAAACAAGTAAGAAAACTCTAGTCGGGGGTCCCGACAAGGAGATACCCTAAACCCCGCTCTATCTGCGTTTTTAAAATACTGCATAATTAACATTTCGTATAAACGCACAGAAAACTAAATTCAATTCATTTCCAATTGTTTAGCTAATAGCGCCATCTATGGTTCGATAGAATAGCGCCATCCATGTTTCGATTCAATTGAACAGCTGATAATTCGCAAATCATAGCGCCATCTATTGGAAATATGTATACTAAAACTTGCGGGTGTTAGAATTTTCTAGATGCACGCAGCTCAATGTGTATGTGTGTATGTGTGCACATGTATAGGAAAACAATTTGCTTTGCGTTGCTGGTCACGAGTTTGGCCGATTGACCAAATGTTTTGTTTAATAACTTCTGCGCGAATTAATGGATTTGAATGAAATTTTCAGCTCATGTTCATCATATTTTATTACAATTTTCCAATTTTTTAAAAATGTAAACCCATTCATTTACTGGCTTTGAGTGCAACTAACCTCCAATTTAAATATTTGGGGAAATTTGGAGCCGGCATCCAAAATTTAACAAAAATCAAAAATTAGATAAAATAAATATAAAACTCACAAAAAAATTGCGGACTCTAGCTATATAGACGTGGGAGATATAATTTTATAATAAACATTCGATAATGTTTTTAATCGATAACATTAAAACTAAAATAGTTATCGACTTTTTTTTAACAAACTCGATCTTTTCGTGCTATTCACGTACCTAAATAAAAAATTTCAAGTCACTAGCTCTTATAGGTTCTAAGAACGACGCGTTCATACATACGGACAGACGGACGGACAGACGGACGGACAGACGGACATGGCGCTATATCAATTCGGCGTGTCACCCTGATCAAGAATATATTTCCCATTTTCATTGGGTTCAGGGTATAAAAATATAACTTCAACCGCACATCAGGAGACGGTGGGTACCGTGGAGCGAGTACAACTGTTCATACATTTCAGTCGATAAGACATATTGGGATGCATGGCTACAATACTTCGTATATTGTTTGAAAACAACACCCTCTATGGCACATGAATATTGTCCATTTGAGTTAGTATTTGGTAAAACTTCAAATATGCCAAAATAATTAATTAATATAGATAATATAAAACCACTTTAAAATCCAGAAAATTACGCTAAGGAATCTAAATAGCAAGCATATAAAGCTAGACTTATATTATATTATATTATATTATATTAATGTGTTCATACACTTTGGGGGTGGTGCGGGGTAACAAAGCTAACGCGCGGTTTCAGTGTAACACAATTTAAACTCTACTGAAGTATATGAGTTATATGCGTTACAAGCAAGGTTTGATATACATATATATATATATATATATATATATATATATATATATATATATATATATATATATATATATATATATATATATATATATATATATATATATATGTATGTAAAATGCGGGAAAGCGAAACGAATGTAATTACAATTTGCATAGAAGAGCCCGTCACACATTCCAGGTGTGCCCGCCTTCTGCCACACCGAAAAGCTCCGCCATTCGCTCCCCCTGATCACCCTGTGGTATGAACATGCCGCCCTCCTTGCAACAAGTTGCAATTGCCACACTGGGGGGGCAGTACTGGTTGACGAGCACCGCTCTCAGGCGTTACTCAGCGCTCAGGTTGGGAAAGCCGCCGGCACTGACAGAGGGAATATGCCCCGCGGGGGCGGAGTTTATTCGGCCGGGCAATCGATGAACGAGTCGGAGCCATATTGCTGCGGAAAAGGACGGTATGCAAGACATCATTTAAGCTGACTCCTTTAATGGAAGGACTAGAGGCGTTAAAGACGACGCGGACTTTGGTGCTAGTGCTGTCCGGTTTGAGGAAAGCGTGATGAAGGAGATAGAATTGATTCCCGTCCGTGGGTGGAGTTACCTGAATCATGTGGTCGTGAGTTAGCCACGTCAACACTATGCGGATCTTTGAACGGGAGGGAAACTACGTATCGACCATCCTTCCTCCTTCTGGTGGTCTTCTGGAAAATTTCTTCACATAGGACGACTGCTCCTTTTTTCGGCTTTGCCGGAAGATCTTCCACCTCCCAAAACTTGGGTGAGCAGCGCATCAAGTTTAGTGCGGGTCAGCCAGTGGACGGTCTAAGCACTGGTATTGCACTTAGTCTGGGAAAGGACACGCTGCGATCGCCCCTGTCAGTTTGGGGACGACTAAGGCCACCTGAATTTTACTGTCACCAGGGGCGGACAGCTTCAGAAGACATTCCTTTTTTTTGCACTACCCCCGTCGCTTTGTCCCATGCCGGAAACTGGCGCGTTGGTATGACAGAACGGAGGTAGGACCAAATTGAATACCCTCTCGGACAAGAAGGTTGAGTCGGCTCCGGAATCGATCAATGCTCGGAAATTCTTCACCGCGATGGTTGAGCGTTATGATCGCGGTGCCTAGGAGACCCCGACCTGAGTGGCCGCAAAGTAGCTTTGCGCATTCGAGGTGGGTTAGACGTCGATGGACGTTCGTGCGAGTTGGATGGCTGCGACATTGAATTCAAGGTGGCGGACTCGTTGCCGGAGTGCAACAGAGTGTGATGGCGCTCCTTGCAAATATGGCAATTATGCGCACTGGAGCAGTCCCGAGCTTGATGACCCCGAGCGAAGCAGTTCAAGCACAAACTCTGAAGCCTTATTATCTCGGCTTTCTTTGTGTCGGACATGTCCAGAAAATTGGGGCAGACACGGATTGGACGATTCTCTTTGTTACAAAGCCCACAGGATGCCGTTTTAACATGAGTCTTCGTTGGGTATGCCTGGACTCTCACGGTGGCGGCGGGCCTTCGGGGCACAGACGGTACGACCTGAGCACCTGGAATCGACTTATGATCCTTAGTTGCCTCAAGCACGCGATAGCGATCCGTCAGAAAACGATTCAGGTCATCCCATGATGAAACTGCAGTCTTATTCGGGACGGATTACTCCCACAAAAGGATAGTTGATTTGGGTAGCTTGCTCGGACAGATTGCTATAAGAAGAATAATCCAATTCTCTGTACTAGCTCCCGAGCGCTCTAAGGCAGTCAAGCATCCTTGAAAAGCCGTCTGCAACTCGCGCAAGGACTTGCCTGATTCCTGCGAGACCATGGGGAATTTGGAGCAGTTGTTTGGCTTGCATCATGATCAACAGTCGATCATTTTCGTACCGCGCAGTGAGATTGTCCCACGCGGACTGGAAGCCCTCATTCAGTAATGGGGACTTTGAGACGATAGTTCTTTTATAGAATATAGGGGGACTCTCGTCACTTAGAGCCTCACTTTCGCGAGCCTCGAACATCGTCAAGGCATCGCATGTCGCAATAAAGTCGGAAAGTGACATATTGGAACGTTCTCTGAGCTGTTGAGAAGTGGACCGAGTGAGTGTGGGAAGCCCCGGCTCAGTCACGACGACCGTCGGAGTCGGAGAGATGGCTCTTGCGAGGATTAGATACGGAGGAAGTGAGAGGACGAGAAGTTGGAGACCCGCTGAGGCTACGAGAGGTCGCTGTAGAGGTACGAATGGGAGTGCGCTTGGTTAGCACTGGACGAGGCTTTGACGGAGTTTCGGACGAAGTGTCTGGGGACTTGGAACCGTAAGGCTAGCGGACTTTATAAGCCTTGAATGGTTCAGTGGACATTATGGAGTGAGCGATGGGGGAGAAAGGCTATTATCGGACCCAACCGGTGGAAAACAAGAAAACACAACGACAGGTAGTGGACTGTATACGGATTAGTTATATCATAAGAAATTTTTGTATTCTTTGTTTATTTATTTATTTCTAGACATCAAGCAGGCATTCGACCGAGTTTGGCATCTGGGCCTGTTAAAGAAAATAAAAGACACTCTACCCAGTTCCTCCTTCAAGATATTGGCCTTATATCTAACGGAGCGAACTTTTCAAGTGGTTTTCCGCCAGAGCAGGTGTGCCCAAAGGCAGCGTACTTGGCCCTATATTGTACACTCTATTCACCGCTTACATGCCGATACCTCCATCCAATAATGGTATGCTGATCGCCACATATGCTGATGATACCGCCATTCTCAGTCGGAATAAGTCGCCACATGTTGCCTCCATCAAGATGCAAACATATCTACACGAGCTCCATAGATGGCACAAACGCTGGAGCATCGCTGTGAAAACTAAAAAATCAGTGCACATCACGTTCACAATAAGAAAAGGTGACTGCCCAGATGTAGCACTCGGACATACAATACCGAGGGCTAATAAAGTAAACTATATTGGAGTCACTCTGGAAAAGGACTGACGTACGGTGCCAACATAAGCCAGAGGTGAAGAGGTGCCAATTTAAATTAAAAACAAGTATGAAATCTCTAGTCGAGACCCGCTCGACTAGGATATTTTATTTTTATTTATTATCAAAATATAAATGACAAGTCGAGTGTCAACTTATCTATAAACTAAACAACTTTGTTTTAAAGCCTAAAACAAACAGATAAACAATTTCGAAATATCACCAACCCATTGGGGGTATTTTATTTGCCAGTCCGGTCAGCTATGCCCCCAATTCACAGCCCGATGTGGTTAGTGATATTATTGAAATAAAGAAATTTAAGAAAGAGGCAATACAGGAAAATTAAAAGTAAAATTAGATAATCTAACTGTAAATATAAATATATAATATAAATATGTAATAAAAAAGAATAAGATTTCCACCATCACGATTGAGTGATATCCCTAAGAAAAGCTGAAAGCAAAGATTTGATTAGAGGAAGAGAGAGTTCAGAGGAAAAAACGTGATAAAAATTTATTATAATTCGCGCATAATACATGAAAAGCACTGTGCAACGAGTAATCCGATGTGAGCAGAGGTAAATGCAAAGGGCGAAAGTGTCTAGTTGTTCTTGAAGGAACCGAAAAATGAAGTTTCATTAACAAGAAGGACGAATCAATATTACCTTCAATTAAATTATGAAGAAAAGCAATCCCAAGGATTGTTGCGACGAGTTTTTTTTATTTTTTGTTGTTGTTTTTTTTCATTATTTATTTATTTTTTTTATTATTATTTACTTATTTATTTTTTTATAATAATAACAATTTATAATTTTAATTATTCGGAAATATATATTGAAATTAAAAAAAATATATGTATATTTGCGAAACAGTAACTCAGTCACGGTTACAGCTCAGCTGTTGTGCCGGTGGTGGGTTTTGCGATATTTTACACGGATTGGCAAAAGTGACTAAAACCGTGCCAACACTGATCGCGCAACAGCTGTTTTGCCAGTGGTAGGTTTTGAAAATTATGAAAATGTGTGTGTTAATTTGTTGGTGTGTGGCGCTTTGACACTGTATCGCGGTGTTTGATGTTTTAAGAATCACTTGCAGTTGTTTCCTTTAGGCGTAGGTATAAGTGATAACTATGTATGTATGTACATATGTATATCAAATTGTGCATGTACGTAGATACATATGTGAGTGGATAAACACAATAATGTTCACGGAGGAGGAACTATGGAAATGGAAGGCACACTGGACAAATATAAATAACTTATACCGTGTCACATTGAGGCAGGTCAGGTATTTATGTATGTACACATGTGCTAAAGATGGGCAGGTCACTATGGAAGAGCGGGAAACCCCCCACATTTACGTGTGTGTGTAACTTATAAAAAAGTGAGAAGATCTATACTTATCGGGTTCTTTCCACCGATGCAAGCTGGACGAACGGAAGGATATCCGGCTTGAAGGGCCAATGTTTGTAGTAGGGCGGACTGGCCTGAATAAGCAATTGGCGGCTGCGAATGTCTTCACACTCTGGGGGTGGAGAGCGGGAACAAAAAGATAACGCGCGGTTTTAATGTAGCACAATTCACACTTTATTTCATTACGAGATAAATATAAGAGTAGGAGATATAAGTATTAGTAAAAGATGTAAGTAAAAACAAGTAAGAAAACTCTAGTCGTGGGTCCCGACTAGGAGATACCCTAAACCCCGCGCTATGTGCGTTTCTTAAAATGCTGCATAATTAGCATTTCGTATAAAAGCACAGAAAACTAAATTCAATTCATTTTCAATTATTTAGCCATTAGCGCCATCTATGGTTCGATAGAATAGTGCCATCCATGTTTCGATTCAATTGAACAGCTGATAATTAGCAAATTATAGCGCCATGTGTTGGAAATATGTACACTAAAATTTGCGGGTCTTAGAATTTTCTAGATGCACGCAGCTTAATGTGTATGTGTGTATGTGTGCACATGTATAGGAAAACAATTTGTTTTGCGTTGCTGGTCACGTGTTTGGCCGATTGGCCAAATGTTTTGTTTAATAACTTCTGCGCGTAATTAATGGATTTGAATGAAATTTTCAGCTTATGTTCATCATATTTTATTACAATTTTTCCAATTTTTAAAAATGTAAACCCATTCATTTACTGGCTTTAAGTGCAACTAACCTCAATTTAAATATTTGGGGAAATTTGGAGCCGGTATCCAAAATTTAACAAAAATCAAAATTAAATAAAATAAATATAAAACTTACAAAAAAATTGGGGACTCTAGCTATAAAGACGTGGGAGATATAATTTTATAACTAACATTCGATAATGTTTTTAATCGATAACATTAAAACTAAAATAGTTATCGACTTTTTTTTAACAAACTCGATCTTTTCGTGGTATTCACGGACCTACATAAAAAATTTCAAGTCTCTAGCTCTTATAGGTTCTGAGAACGACGCGTTCATACATACGGACAGACAGACGGACAGACGGACGGACAGACGGACAGGGCTAAATCGACTCGGCTTGTCTCCCTGATCAAGAATATATATACTTTATGGGGTCTGCCACGCCTCCTTCTGCCTGTTACATACATTTCAACAAAAACATTATACCCTGATTTCCCATTTTCAATGGGTTCAGGGTATAAAAAGGAGCAAGATTAAGGGCTAGTTCAACAGCAACTATCTCGACATCATGAGATGCTGAAAAATGATAGTTCGGAGAGAATGTTAGATTTAACACCTAATAAGACACCTCCACCTCTACGAGACAGTCGATCATGCCTGTAAATAGTGAAATCATTCGGGAGAATTTCACTATTATAAACATTCGAGCATAACCACTTTTTCGTCAGGGCGATAATATCAAAACGAACACTGAAACTACTCAAAAAAAGACTTCTGAGTTTAGAATTCAGGCCACTAACGTTTTGATATATTAAGAAAATCTGTGAAGAAGGTTGAACTGCTATTAGTTTTTTGGCACAATATTAGATGAAGATTATACCGAGGAAGGGTTTAGCAAAACCGGAGACAGCCTATTTCGACTCTTATGCTTAACTTCATGCACAACTACATGAGGATTCAAAATTTGGCGCCGCAATTTTTTGCGAAGAATTCAATTGGCACGTTAATTTTAAAAGAAGAATATTGATTTACTGGAAATAAAAGTAGAAACAGATTCACATGACGTGTCAGATGAAAGCCTAGATAAGAACAGGTGCTTTCGGGGAGAAACGACAGACAAACTAGGTATGGTAAGTGAAGGAGAAATGGCCAGAGTGTTGTTCATAGTTTGAGCAACAGATGGGGATCATGAAGTTGGAATCAGTATAGACGCTGGGATATCTAATACTAGTGTCCCTGACGCACTGCAAGAAGGTGAAATCGCAAGAGAGTCAGAACAAGGTGTAGAATAAATTTGGAAACACAGTTATAGAAGGAAACAAAGGTATCGAAGGTGGTCCCATCTGAGAAGCAGTTGACGTCTCAGCCTGAGAAGATTCAAAATCATATTGATTTAATAATTTATCAACAGCATCTAGTTCATCAGATAATTGTTTTGAAAGATTATTAATTTTTATACCCCGAACCCACTGAAAATGCGAAATCAGGGTATAATGTTTATGTTGAAATGTATGTAAGAGGCAGAAGGAGGCGTGGCAGACCCCATAAAGTATATATATTCTAGATCAGGAAGAGAATTATCAGAACCTAAAAGATCTAGAGACTTGACATTTTTTATGTAAATCCCTGTGTAGAGTGCGCAGATCAAGTTTCTTTAAAAAAAAAAACTATAACAACTATCGTTTTAATGTTATCGATTAAAAACATTATCGAATGTTAGTTATAAAATTATATCTCCCACGTCATTATAGTTGGAGTCCCCAAATTTTTTTTTGTCAGTTTTATATTTATTTTATGTAATTTTGAAATTTCTCGAAATTTTTAAATTGAGGTTAGCTGCACCCAATAAATGAATGGGGTTGCATTTTTAAAAATTGTAAAAAAAAATTTAATAAAATATGTTGATCATAAGCTGAAAATTTCATTCTAATCTATTAATTCGCGAAGAAGCTATTAAACAAAACGTTTGGCCAATCGGCCAAACACGTGACCAGCGTCGCGAAGCCAACTGTTTTCCTATACATGTGCACACATACACACACACACACACTGAACTGCTCGCATCTAGAAAATTCTAAGAACCGCAAGTTTTAGTGTGGTAGATGGCGCTATGATTTGCGAATTATCAGCTGTTCAATTGAATCGAAACATGGATGGCGCTATTCTATCAAAACATAGATGGCGCTATTGGCTAAATAATTGAAAATGAATTGAATTTAATTTTCTGTGCGTTTACACTAAATGCTAACTATGCAGTATTTTTAAAAACGTAGATAGAACGTATCTCCTAGTCGAGACACCCGACTAGAGTTTTCTTACTTGTTAAAAATTGAACTCGCACCGAGTTATACATTTTGGAAAAATTTATTTGTTTTTCCAAACAAAGTGGACAAGACCACATTTACTGTGCATCATATTCTCACACAACCAGAAATTAATAAATTGCACTTGGGTAGAATCAGAAGTTTGCCGCATAGAGAAAGATTTTTTACAACAGCAATTGGGACTCAAGAAAAAAAAAACAAAAACACAAAAACTGAAAATTAGAAACAGAAATGAAAAAGCGCAAGGCAAAGGGAGGATATCTGTGTTGAAAGAGTAACTCGCATCAACAAAACGGGAGATTAGATAAAAAAAAACAAGCGCAAAGCAAAGAGAGGATTGTGTTGAGAGAATCAACTCAGCAATAAAACAGCTGATGTACAGCTCGAGCGAAAAAGCAAACGCCAATCACCCACACCAACAAATGAAAGGGGAATAAAAGACAGAAGAGAGCAGTGAAAGATAAAAAGCAGGATGAAAGTAAAAATAAAATTACCGACGCTGCACAAATCACAAGCACCTCTCAAAAGCAGATACAAATCACCGCGGATTACACCAATGCACAAACGCACAACAGTGATAAATGGCAACAATAACCAATATCAACAGTAAGAAAAAAAAAATTAATATTTAATCAAAAATAGAAGACAAAAGCCGCGGAGATAAAAAAGCACGTCTACAACTTTCGAACTGAGAACTCTCTCTGATCGGATTTCTGCCTTTATCTTTTGTAGCTATAATTACATTAGTTAATAACTGAATGCATTGCTACAGTTCAAATATTTGTTGTTGATTTTCCATTTTGAGTTGTATTCGTTTTTAGTATGAATGTTAATAATTATTATTTAGTTTCCGTGGATAATAATTAGAGTTTCCACAATTATTGTTTTACTTTCACACTTTGTTGTTTTATTTAACTGCACGGTTCTTTAATTGTGTCGTCGTCTTGGTCAATTATGTCCCAAGTTTCCACAATTATTTATTATTATTATTATTATTTGTAATTCAATTCTTTTAATTTTGTTCTCTTTCATAAGATTTTACAAAACTTTTCGATTGATGTCACTCCGATCACCGGTTGTGCCAACTATGTATTTTTATTAAATTTCAAATTATGTATTTTTTTTAAACTTCAAGAGCAATCAATATATGTTCTTTCTTATCTATCCGAAATACAACTGAACTCTTATATCCTACGCTTTGCTTCGATCAAGCTCGGATTCATCTTATTGTATAAGTTAACCAGTAACACCATAGCAACTAAGTGCTTTTATGTAAGAAATGTAAGAAATCGATAACATTAAATGTGCAGCCAAGAATCCGCTGAGTCGGCATGCCGGCTGTTGCTGATGGCGTGAGCATTCTAGTTCTTAGGGTAGAGTTATGCTTCGCCTCTATGTTTAGATTCAGTTGAGAATATAATAAAGAGCGAACAAGTCGCCTTATATCACACTCCAGGCCATAGCCGTTAACATTTTTTATTTCATACATAACGCTACTGAGCCACAATTAGTAAGTTAAAGGACTAGTTGGATTACTCTGCGGACCAGGACTACTGCCACGCCGCAACCACATTGGAATCGTCGTGGGACCCAAAAAAGATAATTAGCACCCAACGTCTACGGATTCTACATACGACTTAATTAAAACAAAAATGGAAGTTTGATGAGTGAACTACAAAATCAAAGCCACTACTTTTTATAAACACTATTACGTATTAAACAAAATGTCCACAACTGACATAAACAATGAGGCCAAATCCTATATGCAAAAACGAGTTTTGTCTGTTCAGCCAAGCACTTCAAAGCTGCAGCTAAAGCAGTAAAACAAAACCGCATTGCACTACTGGATGAAGATGAAATTGAAGAATGCGAAATGCAAACAGACACAACACCAACTAAAAACAAGTAAGAAAACTCTAGTCGAGACCGCTCGACTAGGGTATATCCTGAACGCTGCGCAAAAACGCTATTCCGTGTATTCTCCGTTTCTGTTATATTCATATGTATATGTATGTTCATTACAAGCAAAATATACACACATACGACAGGCGCACGCACACACAAGCGCAAATCGCTGCGTCAGCTGTTCTTTGGCTGCTATTTGCATGCCAATGTTATGGGAAATTAAATGTTTAATAACTTTTTTCCAGACGAACGATTTTGATCAAACTTGTTGGGCGTGATCATGTCATACATATGTATGTATGTGCCAAAGCACAAGTCTCTAGTATTTGTTATACGGGGGTTACAAATTTGAGGCGAAGGGGGCGTGGCACCCAAAATTTAACAAAACCTGAAATTGCGAAATTGTCCTGCAACCAGGAGTACAAGGGTACGTGAGAGTAGTTGTGCGAAAGAGTGTACGTCTTTGAGGCGCGGTCTAGAGTGCCAGCGAACAGCCAGAGAACACAGTGCAGAGCCTGGCGTACCCTGCAGTGCTCTGCAACCTCTAGACGGCTCACAGACTGACCGCTCGTAGCCGAAGTGCTCCTCACGGCACTTACGAATCCTGCGGGCTTAGCCGTGTGCAGCCTAAGCCATCATTTTGCTGTACTATCATAGTTATATATCTACGTAAATAAACCAGTTTATATTATTAAATTTAAAAAGCGAGACTTATTATTTGTCGGCAGGCGCCCAAAATATAAATTTGTTGGCACGAACACACAGTCGGCTGAGTGCGGCCCGGCTTAAACTCGGGGCAAACCGAAGGTTCGTTACAACTGGCGCCCAACGTGGGGCCCTGCGATAAATAGAGTCAATAAGTGCTTTTAGAAAACAAGTAAGAAAACTCTAGTCGAGGCCGCTCGACTAGGGTATACCCTGAACCCTGCATTCTTCGTTTCTTTTATATACACATGCACTTGTACGTTCATTACAAGCAAAACATACACACACATACACAGGCGCAAGCACACACCAGCGCAAGTCGGTGCGTCAGCTGTTCTTTGCCTGCTGTTTGCATGGCAATGCTATGGGAAATTAAATGTTTTAATATTTTTTTCTAGACGAACGATTTTGATCAAACTTGTTGGGCGTGATCATGTCATCCATATGTATGTGTGTGCCAAAGCACAAGTCTCTAGTATTTGAAATACGGGACTTACAAATTTGAGGCGAAGGGGGCGTGGCATCCAAAATTTAACAAAAACCGAAATTGTATAAGGCTCACATAACACTAAGTGCAAAATTTGAAGACTCTAGCTATAAAGATGAATTATATAGATTTATATAACTGAGCATCGATTTCGTTTTTAATCGATAACATTAAAATTAAGACAGTTATCGATTTTTTTTAACAAACTCGATCTTTTCGTGCTATACAGGAACCTACATAAAAAATTTCAAGTCTCTAGCTCCTATAGGTTCTGAGAACGACGCGTTCATACATACGGACAGACAGACGGACAGACGGACAGACGGACGGACGGACAGACGGACAGACGGACAGACGGACATGGCTATATCAATTCGGCGTGTCACCCTGATCAAGAATATATTTCCCATTTTCATTGGGTTCAGGGTATAAAAATATAACTTCAACCGCACATCAGGAGACGGTGGGTACCGTGGAGCGAGTACAACTGTTCATACATTTCAGTCGATAAGACATATTGGGATGCATGGCTACAATACTTCGTATATTGTTTGAAAACAACACCCTCTATGGCACATGAATATTGTCCATTTGAGTTAGTATTTGGTAAAACTTCAAATATGCCAAAATAATTAATTAATATAGATAATATAAAACCACTTTAAAATCCAGAAAATTACGCTAAGGAATCTAAATAGCAAGCATATAAAGAAGCTAGACTTATATTAATGTGTTCATACACTCTGGGGTGGTGCGGGGTAACAAAGCTAACGCGCGGTTTCAGTGTAACACAATTTAAACTCTACTGAAGTATATGAGTTATATGCGTTACAAGCAAGGTTTGATATACATATATATATATATATATATATATATATATATATATATATATATATATATATATATATATATATATATATATATATATATATATATATATATATATATATATGTATGTATGTAAAATGCGGGAAAGCGAAACGAATGTAATTACAATTTGCATAGAAGAGCCCGTCACACATTCCAGTGTGCCCGCCTTCTGCCACACCGAAAAAGCTCCGCCATTCGCTCCCCCCTGATCACCCTGTGGTATGAACATGCCGCCCTCCTTGCAACAAGTTGCAATTGCCACACTGGGGGGCAGTACTGGTTGACGAGCACCGCTCTCAGGCGTTACTCAGCGCTCAGGTTGAGGAACCGCCGGCACTGACAGAGAGAATATACCCCGCGGGGGCGGAGTTTATTCGGCCGGGCAATCGATGAACGAGTCGGAGCCATATTGCTGCGGAAAAGGACGGTATGCAAGACATCATTTAAGCTGACTCCTTTAATGGAAGGACTAGAGGCGTTAAAGACGACGCGGACTTTGGTGCTAGTGCTGTCCGGTTTGAGGAAAGCGTGATGAAGGAGATAGAATTGATTCCCGTCCGTGGGTGGAGTTACCTGAATCATGTGGTCGTGAGTTAGCCACGTCAACACTATGCGGATCTTTGAACGGGAGGGAAACTACGTATCGACCATCCTTCCTCCTTCTGGTGGTCTTCTGGAAAATTTCTTCACATAGGACGACTGCTCCTTTTTTTCGGATTTGCCGGAAGATCTTCCACCTCCCAAAACTTGGTGAGCAGCGCATCAAGTTTAGTGCGGGTCAGCCAGTAGACGGTCTAAGCACTGGTATCGAACTTTGTCTGAGAAAGGACACGCTGGGATCGCCCCTGTCAGTTTGGGGACGACTAAGTCCATCTGAAATTTACTGTTATCAGGGGCGCACAGCTTCAGAAGACATTCCTTTTTTTTGCACGACCCCCGTCGCTTTGTCCCATGCCAGAAACTGCTGCGTTGGTATGACGGAACGGAGGCAGGACCACATTGAAAACCCTATCGGACAGGAAGGTGGAGTCGGCTCCGGAATCGATCAATGCTCGGAAATTCTTCACCGCGATGGATGAGCGTTACGATCGCGGTGCCTAGGGGACCCCGACCTGGAGTGGCCGCAAAGTAGCTTTGCGCATTCGAGGGTGGGTTAGACGTCGATGGACGTTCGTGCGAGTTGGATGGCTGCGACATTGAATTCAAGGTGGCGGACTCGTTGCCGGAGTGCATCAGGGTGTGATGGCGCTCCTTGCAGATATGGCAATTATGCGCATTGGAGCAGTCCCGAACTTGATGACCCCGAGCGAAGCAGTTCAAGCACAAACCTTATTATCTCGGCTCTCTTGGTGGCGGACATGTCAAGAAAATTGGGGCAGACACGGATCGGATGATTCTCTTTGTTACAAAGCCCACAGGATGCCGTTTTAACATGAGTCTTCGTTGGGTATGCCTGGACTCTCACGGTGGCGGCGGGCTTTCGGGGCACAGACGGTACGACCTGAGCACCTGGAATCGACTTATGATCCTTAGTTGCCTCAAGCACGCGATAGCGATCCGTCAGAAAACGATTCAGGTCATCCCATGATGAAACTGCAGTCTTATTCGGGACGGATTACTCCCACAAAAGGATAGTTGATTTGGGTAGCTTGCTCGTAAAGATTGCTATAAGAAGAATATCCCAATTCTCTGCACTAGCTCCCGAGCGCTCTAAGGCAGTCAAGCATCCTTGAAAAGTCTGCAACTCGCGCAAGGACTTGCCTGATTCCTGCGCAACCATGGGAATTTGGAGCAGTTGTTTGGCTTGCGTCATGATCAACAGTCGATCATTCTCATACCGCGCAGTGAGATTGTCCCACGCGGACTGGAAGCCCTCATTCAGTAATGGGGACTTTGAGACGATAGTTCTTTTTATAGAATATAGGGGTCTCTCGTCACTTAGAGCCTCACTTTCGCGAGCCTCGAACATCGTCAAGGCATCGCATGTCGCAATAAAGTCGGAAAGTGACATATTGGAACGTTCTCTGAGCTGTTGAGAAGTGGACCGAGTCAGTATGGGAAGCCCCGGCTCAGTCACGACGACCGCCGTGAGTCGGAGAGATGCTCTTGCGAGGATTAGATACGGAGGAAGTCAGAGGACGAGAAATTGAAGACCCGCTGTGGCTACGAGAGGTCGCTGTAGAGGTACGAATGGGAGTGCGCTTGGTTAGCACTGGACGAGGCTTCGACGGAGTTTCGGACGAAGTGTCTGTGGGACTTGGAACCGTAAGGCTAGCGGACTTCTTATAAGCCTTGAATGGTTCAGTGGACATTATGGAGTGAGCGATGGGGGAGAAAGGCTATTATCGGACCCAACCGGTGGAAAACAAGAAAACACAACGACAGGTAGTGGACTGTATACGGATTAGTTATATCATAAGAAATTTTTGTATTCTTTGTTTATTTATTTATTTCTAGACATCAAGCAGGCATTCGACCGAGTTTGGCATCTGGGCCTGTTAAAGAAAATAAAAGACACTCTACCCAGTTCCTCCTTCAAGATATTGGCCTTATATCTAACGGAGCGAACTTTTCAAGTGGTTTTCCGCCAGAGCAGGTGTGCCCAAAGGCAGCGTACTTGGCCCTATATTGTACACTCTATTCACCGCTTACATGCCGATACCTCCATCCAATAATGGTATGCTGATCGCCACATATGCTGATGATACCGCCATTCTCAGTCGGAATAAGTCGCCACATGTTGCCTCCATCAAGATGCAAACATATCTACACGAGCTCCATAGATGGCACAAACGCTGGAGCATCGCTGTGAAAACTAAAAAATCAGTGCACATCACGTTCACAATAAGAAAAGGTGACTGCCCAGATGTAGCACTCGGACATACAATACCGAGGGCTAATAAAGTAAACTATATTGGAGTCACTCTGGAAAAGGACTGACGTACGGTGCCAACATAAGCCAGAGGTGAAGAGGTGCCAATTTAAATTAAAACAAGTATGAAATCTCTAGTCGAGACCGCTCGACTAGGATATTTTATTTTTATTTATTATCAAAATATAAATGACAAGTCGAGTGTCAACTTATCTATAAACTAAACAACTTTGTTTAAAGCCTAAAACAAACAGATAAACAATTTCGAAATATCACCAACCCATTGGGGGTATTTTATTTGCCAGTCCGGTCAGCTATGCCCCAATTCACAGCCCGATGTGGTTAGTGATATTATTGAAATAAAAGAAATTTAAGAAAGAGGCAATACAGGAAAATTAAAAGTAAAATTAGAGAATCTAACTGTAAATATAAATGTATAATATAGATATGTAATAAAAAAAATAAAATTTCCACCATCACGATTGAGTGATATCCCTAAGAAAAGCTGAAAGCAAAGATTTGATTAGAGGAAGAGAGAGTTCAGAGGAAAAAACGTGATAAAATTTATTATAATTCGCGCATAATACATGAAAAGCACTGTGCAACGAGTAATCCGATGTGAGCAGAGGTAAATGCAAAGGGCGAAAGTGTCTAGTTGTTCTTGAAGGAACCGAAAAATGAAGTTTCATTAACAAGAAGGACGAATCAATATTACCTTCAATTAAATTATGAAGAAAAGCAATCCCAAGGATTGTTGCGACGAGTTTTTTTTTTTTTTTTGTTGTTGTTTTTTTTCATTATTTATTTATTTTTTTTATTATTATTTACTTATTTATTTTTGTATAATAATAACAATTTATAATTTTAATTATTCGGAAATATATATTGAAATTAAAAAAATATATATATATTTGCGAAACAGTAACTCAGTCACGGTTACAGCTCAGCTGTTGTGCCGGTGGTGGGTTTTGCGATATTTTACACGGATTGGCAAAAGTGACTAAAACCGTGCCAACACTGATCGCGCAACAGCTGTTTTGCCAGTGGTAGGTTTTGAAAATTATGAAAATGTGTGTGTTAATTTGTTGGTGTGTGGCGCTTTGACACTGTATCGCGGTGTTTGATGTTTTAAGAATCACTTGCAGTTGTTTCCTTTAGGCGTAGGTATAAGTGATAACTATGTATGTATGTACATATGTATATCAAATTGTGCATGTACGTAGATACATATGTGAGTGGCTAAACACAATAATGTTCACGGAGGAGGAACTATGGAAATGGAAGGCACACTGGACAAATATAAATAACTTATACCGTGTCACATTGAGGCAGGTCAGGTATTTATGTATGTACACATGTGCTAAAGATGGGCAGGTCACTATGGAAGAGCGGGAAACCCCCCACATTTACGTGTGTGTGTAACTTATAAAAAAGTGAGAAGATCTATACTTATCGGGTTCTTTTCCACCGATGCAAGCTGGACGAACGGAAGGATATCCGGCTTGAAGGGCCAATGTTTGTAGTAGGGCGGACTGGCCTGAATAAGCAATTGGCGGCTGCGAATGTCTTCACACTCTGGGGGTGGAGAGCGGGAACAAAAAAGATAACGCGCGGTTTTAATGTAGCACAATTCACACTTTATTTCATTACGAGATAAATATAAGAGTAGGAGATATAAGTATTAGTAAAAGATGTAAGTAAACAAGTAAGAAAACTCTAGTCGTGGGTCCCGACTAGGAGATACCCTAAACCCCGCGCTATGTGCGTTTCTTAAAATGCTGCATATAAAAGCACAGAAAACTAAATTCAATTCATTTTCAATTATTTAGCCATTAGCGCCATCTATGGTTCGATAGAATAGTGCCATCCATGTTTCGATTCAATTGAACAGCTGATAATTAGCAAATCATAGCGCCATGTGTTGGAAATATGTACACTAAAACTTGCGGGTCTTATAATTTTCTAGATGCACGCAGCTCAATGTGTATGTGTGTATGTGTGCACATGTATAGGAAAACAATTTGTTTTGCATTGCTAGTCACGTGTTTGGCCGATTGGCCAAATGTTTTGTTTAATAACTTCTGCGCGAATTAATGGATTTGAATGAAATTTTCAGCTCATGTTCATCATATTTTATTACAATTTTTCCAATTTTTAAAAATGTAAACCCATTCATTTACTGGCTTTGAGTGCAACTAACCTCAATTTAAATATTTGGGGAAATTTGGAGCCGGCATCCAAAATTTAACAAAAATCAAAATTAAATAAAATAAATATAAAACTCACAAAAAAATTGGGGACACTAGCTATAAAGACGTGGGAGATATAATTTTATAACTAACATTCGATAATGTTTTTAATCGATAACATTAAAACTAAAATAGTTATCGATTTTTTTAAACAAACTCGATCTTTTCGTGGTATTCACGGACCTACATAAAAAATTTCAAGTCTCTAGCTCATATAGGTTCTGAGAACGACGCGTTCATACATACGGACAGACAGACGGACAGACGGACGGACAGACGGACTGGCTAAATCGACTCGGCTTGTCTCCCTGATCAAGAATATATATATACTTAATGGGGTCTGCCACGCCTCCTTCTGCCTGTTACATACATTTCAACAAAAAACATTATACCCTGATTTCCCATTTTCAATGGGTTCATGGTATAAAAAAGGAGCAAGATTAAGGGCTAGTTCAACAGCAACTATCTCGACATCATGAGATGCTGAAAAAATGATAGTTCGGAGAGAATGTTAGATTTAACACCTAATAAGACACCTCCACCTCTACGAGACAGTCGATCATGCCTGTAAATAGTGAAATCATTCGGGAGAATTTCACTATTATAAACATTCGAGCATAACCACTTTTTCGTCAGGGCGATAATATCAAAACGAACACTGAAACTACTCAAAAAAAAGACTTCTGAGTTTAGAATTCAGGCCACTAACGTTTTGATATATTAAGAAAATCTGTGAAGAAGGTTGAACTGCTATTAGTTTTTTGGCACAATATTAGATGAAGATTATACCGAGGAAGGGTTTAGCAAAACCGGAGACAGCCTATTTCGACTCTTATGCTTAAATTCATGCACAACTACATGAGGATTCAAAATTTGGCGCCGCAATTTTTTGCGAAGAATTCAATTGGCACGTTAATTTTAAAAGAAGAATATTGATTTACTGGAAATAAAAGTAGAAACAGATTCACATGACGTGTCAGATGAAAGCCTAGATAAGAACAGGTGCTTTCGGGGAGAAACGACAGACAAACTAGGTATGGTAAGTGAAGGAGAAATGGCCAGAGTGTTGTTCATAGTTTGAGCAACAGATGGGGATCATGAAGTTGGAATCAGTATAGACGCTGGGATATCTAATACTAGTGTCCCTGACGCACTGCAAGAAGGTGAAATCGCAAGAGAGTCAGAACAAGGTGTAGAATAAATTTGGAAACACAGTTATAGAAGGAAACAAAGGTATCGAAGGTGGTCCCATCTGAGAAGCAGTTGACGTCTCAGCCTGAGAAGATTCAAAATCATATTGATTTAATAATTTATCAACAGCATCTAGTTCATCAGATAATTGTTTTGAAAGATTATTAATTTTTATACCCCGAACCCACTGAAAATGCGAAATCAGGGTATAATGTTTATGTTGAAATGTATGTAAGAGGCAGAAGGAGGCGTGGCAGACCCCATAAAGTATATATATTCTAGATCAGGAAGAGAATTATCAGAACCTAAAAGATCTAGAGACTTGACATTTTTTTATGTAAATCCCTGTGTAGAGTGCAGATCAAGTTTCTTTAAAAAAAAAAACTATAACAACTATCGTTTTAATGTTATCGATTAAAAACATTATCGAATGTTAGTTATAAAATTATATCTCCCACGTCATTATAGTTGGAGTCCCCAAATTTTTTTGTCAGTTTTATATTTATTTTATGTAATTTTGAAATTTCTCGAAATTTTTAAATTGAGGTTAGCTGCACCCAATAAATGAATGGGGTTGCATTTTTAAAAATTGTAAAAAAAATTTAATAAAATATGTTGATCATAAGCTGAAAATTTCATTCTAATCTATTAATTCGCGAAGAAGCTATTAAACAAAACGTTTGGCCAATCGGCCAAACACGTGACCAGCGTCGCGAAGCCAACTGTTTTCCTATACATGTGCACACATACACACACACACACACATTGAACTGCTCGCATCTAGAAAATTCTAAGAACCGCAAGTTTTAGTGTGGTAGATGGCGCTATGATTTGCGAATTATCAGCTGTTCAATTGAATCGAAACATGGATGGCGCTATTCTATCAAAACATAGATGGCGCTATTGGCTAAATAATTGAAAATGAATTGAATTTAATTTTCTGTGCGTTTACACTAAATGCTAACTATGCAGTATTTTTAAAAACGTAGATAGAACGTATCTCCTAGTCGAGACACCCGACTAGAGTTTTTCTTACTTGTTAAAAATTGAACTCGCACCGAGTTATACATTTTGGAAAAATTTATTTGTTTTTCCAAACAAAGTGGACAAGACCACATTTACTGTGCATCATATTCTCACACAACCAGAAATTAATAAATTGCACTTGGGTAGAATCAGAAGTTTGCCGCATAGAGAAAGATTTTTTACAACAGCAATTGGGACTCAAAAAAAAAACAAAAACACAAAAACTGAAAATTAGAAACAGAAATGAAAAAGCGCAAGGCAAAGGGAGGATATCTGTGTTGAAAGAGTAACTCGCATCAACAAAACGGGAGATTAGATAAAAAAAAAACAAGCGCAAAGCAAAGAGAGGATTGTGTTGAGAGAATCAACTCAGCAATAAAACAGCTGATGTACAGCTCGAGCGAAAAAGCAAACGCCAATCACCCACACCAACAAATGAAAGGGGAATAAAAGACAGAAGAGAGCAGTGAAAGATAAAAAGCAGGATGAAAGTAAAAATAAAATTACCGACGCTGCACAAATCACAAGCACCTCTCAAAAGCAGATACAAATCACCGCGGATTACACCAATGCACAAACGCACAACAGTGATAAATGGCAACAATAACCAATATCAACAGTAAGAAAAAAATTAATATTTAATCAAAAATAGAAGACAAAAGCCGCGGAGATAAAAAAGCACGTCTACAACTTTCGAACTGAGAACTCTCTCTGATCGGATTTCTGCCTTTATCTTTTGTAGCTATAATTACATTAGTTAATAACTGAATGCATTGCTACAGTTCAAATATTTGTTGTTGATTTTCCATTTTGAGTTGTATTCGTTTTTAGTATGAATGTTAATAATTATTATTTAGTTTCCGTGGATAATAATTAGAGTTTCCACAATTATTGTTTTACTTTCACACTTTGTTGTTTTATTTAACTGCACGGTTCTTTAATTGTGTCGTCGTCTTGGTCAATTATGTCCCAAGTTTCCACAATTATTTATTATTATTATTATTATTTGTAATTCAATTCTTTTAATTTTGTTCTCTTTCATAAGATTTTACAAAACTTTTCGATTGATGTCACTCCGATCACCGGTTGTGCCAACTATGTATTTTTATTAAATTTCAAATTATGTATTTTTTTTAAACTTCAAGAGCAATCAATATATGTTCTTTCTTATCTATCCGAAATACAACTGAACTCTTATATCCTACGCTGCTTCGATCAAGCTCGGATTCATCTTATTGTATAAGTTAACCAGTAACACCATAGCAACTAAGTGCTTTTATGTAAGAAATGTAAGAAATCGATAACATTAAATGTGCAGCCAAGAATCCGCTGAGTCGGCATGCCGGCTGTTGCTGATGGCGTGAGCATTCTAGTTCTTAGGGTAGAGTTATGCTTCGCCTCTATGTTTAGATTCAGTTGAGAATATAATAAAGAGCGAACAAGTCGCCTTATATCACACTCCGGCCATAGCCGTTAACATTTTTTATTTCATACATAACGCTACTGAGCCACAATTAGTAAGTTAAAGGACTAGTTGGATTACTCTGCGGACCAGGACTACTGCCACGCCGCAACCACATTGGAATCGTCGTGGGACCCAAAAAGATAATTAGCACCCAACGTCTACGGATTCTACATACGACTTAATTAAAACAAAAATGGAAGTTTGATGAGTGAACTACAAAATCAAAGCCACTACTTTTTATAAACACTATTACGTATTAAACAAAATGTCCACACAACTGACATAAACAATGAGGCCAAATCCTATATGCAAAAAACGAGTTTTGTCTGTTCAGCCAAGCACTTCAAAGCTGCAGCTAAAGCAGTAAAACAAAACCGCATTGCACTACTGGATGAAGATGAAATTGAAGAATGCGAAAATGCAAACAGACACAACACCAACTAAAACAAGTAAGAAAACTCTAGTCGAGACCGCTCGACTAGGGTATATCCTGAACCCTGCGCAAAAACGCTATTCCGTGTATTCTCCGTTTCTGTTATATTCACATGCATATGTACGTTCATTACAAGCAAAATATTCACACACACACGCACGGGCGCACGCACACACAAGCGCAAATCGCTGCGTCAGCTGTTGTTTGGCTGCTATTTGCATGCCAATGTTATGGGAAATTAAATGTTTAATAACTTTTTTTCTAGACGAACGATTTTGATCAAACTTGTTGGGCGTGATCATGTCATCCATATGTATGTGTGTGCCAAAGCACAAGTCTCTAGTATTTGATATACGGGAGTTACAAATTTGAGGCGAAGGGGGCGTGGCATCCAAAATTTAACAAAAAACCGAAATTGTATAAGGCTCACATAACACTAAGTGCAAAATTTGAAGACTCTAGCTATAAAGATGAATTATATAGATTTATATAACTGAGCATCGATTTCGTTTTTAATCGATAACATTAAAATGAAGACAGTTATCGATCTTTTTAACAAACTCGATCTTTTCGTGCTATACAGGAACCTACATAAAAATTTCAAGTCTCTAGCTCCTATAGGTTCTGAGAACGACGCGTTCATACATACGGACAGACAGACGGACAGACGGACGGACAGACGGACAGACGGACAGACGGACATGGCTATATCAACTCGGCTTGTCATCCTGATCAAGAATATATATACTTTATGGGGTCTGCCACGCCTCCTTCTGCCTGTTACATACATTTCAACAAATTTTTATCCCCTTTTTTTTTTTTTTTAATTAAAATTATACCCTGATTTCCCATTTTTAATGGGTTCGGGAAAAAAAAAATATGGTGCGAACGTTTGTATATAACCTTAAGAAAGAGGAGGTGATACGCTACGGCCTGGAGTTCGGAGTGAACCTATCAGGCACTCTGGACATAATGCGGAGGCAATTTGGCGGGGGGAAGAGAGAGAGGAGGGGACCTTTCTTCTTTCAGAATCGCCGACATCGCATGCCTCCTATGGGCGACGGTCTCCACGAAGGGAAGAATTTTTGACCGCCGTCGAGGAAGAGGATCTGGAGGATCGGGAGGAGAGGACACAAGGCCCGCGAGTGTCACTGCCATCCACTAGTGCTGCCGCCGCCCTCCTTAATGAGACACAGCAAGGACCCTGGAGGGTCACATCCACTCCACAGCTCGAAATAATGACGCCAGAGCCGATGGCACATCGGAGCCTCTGGAATTTCAGGAGCAGGTGGAGTGGTCGGCCGACACATATGGCCTGAATCTGGACCTGATCCCGAGGGCGATGCCGGGACTGCTCAAAGCCATGGCTCTGAAATGGTACGTGGCCAATAATCGACATTGGACGTCGTGGGAAGCATTCGTGAGCAGCTTCCAGAGATTCTTCTTACCTAGAGACTACCTGGAGAACATTAATGAGGAAGTCTCGAGGCGGAAGCAGATGCTGGGTGAGGCGTTCAAGCTGTATATGGTGGAGGTGCAGACCCTGATGCGGCCACTACGCTATGGGGCGGATCGAGAGTTGAAGCTGATATATAATGGCAGATTGCCAGATCTGCGCGCCTTTGCTCGGCCTTACCAGTTCCGGAGCCTGACGGAGCTGATGCTGCTGGCGGACGAATTCGAGGACTTGGAGAGGGATCGAGAGAAGCTGAGGCAGCAACACAAGCAGAGCAGGCCCAGGTTGATGGCTGTGGGCGACGCTGCATGCGAAGGTGAGTCCACCTACCACCGCAGCATGTCCGCCGAAGAAGCGTGTCCACGGCCGGCATCAAGAACTGTTGTGGCAGGACCAAGGACGCACATCCCGAATACTGCCAGGAAGTGCCGTATGTGTGGCCGAGAGGGCCACTTCGCCGTTGAATGCCGCAATAAAGTGCTGAAATTTTGCTGGCAATGTGGACGCATCGGTGTAAGGACGATTGCCTGTTGCCAGTCGGGAAACGGGCTGAGGCACTCGCCATCCAGGGGCGAGCGGGAGCAGCGTCGTGGCGGCCCCAGGCCCTGATAGGCCAGCTCGTGGATGAAGGCACCCAAATCTCAGCGATCGTAGCCATCGGAGCAGAGCAGCATAAGGCTACGAGCCACGGGAGCCACCAGCAGTTTCGTGAGTGAGAAACTGGAGAAACTAGATGAGCTCCTGGCTAAAGGATGCATAGAGCCCTCGAAGAGCCCACACAGCGCTCCCATAGTGATGGTACGGAAGAAGAACGGCAAATGGCGGCTGTGTGTGGACTTTCGACAGCTCAACAGCCGATCTATAAAGGATGCATATCCACTACCTCGAGTGCATCATATTCTGGACCAGCTTCGAGAGGCTCTCTACATCACGAGCCTGGATTTGAAGATGTGCATTGGTAGATACCCATGGAGGAGGCGAGCCGACCACTAACGGCATTTACGTTTCCAGGAAAGGGGCTGTTCCAGTGGAAGGTGATGCCCTTCGGCCTTCACTCAGCACCTGCGACGTTCCAGAGAGCACTGGATCAAGTCATTGACCCAGAGATGATGCCGAATGCTTTTGCGTGTCTCGATGATATCATCGTCATTGGGAGGACCCGCCAGGAGCATATGAATAACCTGCGAGAGGTGTTCCGGCTGAGAGCTGCCAATTTGAACAGCGACAAGTGCGATTTGTTCAAAAAGGAGCTGAAGTATCTGGGCCACAAGGTGACGGAACATGGCACCCGTACGGACCCAGAAAAGGTTGCCGCGATTGCGGAACTAAAGCCGCCCGCAAAAGTGAAGGAGTTGCGACAATATGTGGGCGTGGCATCCTGGTATCGCCCCTTTGTGCCTGACTTTGCGACCACAGTACACCCACTCAATGCGCTGTTGAAGAAAGGAGTCAAGTGGGAGTGGACCGAGGAGCGTCAGAGGGCTTTTGACACGGTAAAGGCCAAGCTGACGGAATCACCAGTCTTGGCATGGCCGGATTTCTCGAAGCCGTTCTGCCTAAAAATAGATGCGAGCAACTATGGGCTCGGCGCAATTCTGACGCAAACTTCAGAGGATGGAGACAGGGTCATCTCCTCTGCCAGTCGGACACTGAATAGCGCGTAGCGGAACTATTCACTCACGGAGAAGGAATGCCTAGCGATCGTCTGGGGCATCCGGAAGTTGAGGCCTTACTTGGAAGGCTATCACTTCATGGTGGTGACCGATCACATGGCACTGAAGTGGCTCAGCCAGATGGGTATTGGAGCTACAACAATTTGACTTCGAGATCCGGTACAGGAAGGGCAAGCAAAATGTAGTAGCCGATGCTCTGTCGCGACAGCCTCTGGAGGAAGAAGTGTGCCGCTTGGTCGCAAGCAAAATCCAATCAGCTGGGACGGGATGTCGCTGGATGGCTAAGCTTCGAGACCTCCACCAAAACGCACAGAAGCTACCAGACTACCGAGAAGAGGCGGGGAATGTATACCGGCACATTCCTCATCAAGCTGGCCATGAAAATGTGGCTGCAAGCAGGTTCTGGGAAGAGAACCACGACGCGGCCACCGCCGGCCACCTGGGAAGCCGAAAAACGATTGCTCGAATGGCAGTAAGATACTCCTGGCCCGGTATGTATCGAGACGTGCGAGGACAGATACTGACAAAGATCCCTAAGGAGCCATGGGTTACGGTGTGC
Source organism: Drosophila repleta (assembly GCA_018903745.1). NCBI lineage: Eukaryota > Metazoa > Arthropoda > Insecta > Diptera > Drosophilidae > Drosophila > Drosophila repleta. The sequence goes on from JAEIGN010000066.1 coordinate 29,692, forward strand.
GCCGACCGCGGACTTCCTCACGCAAGGGCGTGAGCCAAGGTTGCCTAAGGCTTCGTTCGACGCACGGACTGTGGGAACGGGCCAGGCAACACAAGCACCCACGGAGAGAGCCACAAAATTGGCCGAAGTGTACCAGATTGTGAGGCGAAATCTGGAAAAAGCGGCTCAGGATCAGACGCGGCACTACAATCTGAGGCGGCGACAGTTGAAGCCAGCCATAGGGGACAGGGTGTGGGCGAAAGAGCGCCACCTGTCTAATGCCGCAGAAGGATTTGCGGTAAAACTGGCTACACTATACGGAGGACCGTATACAGTGGTCAGCTTCATCTCACCGGTCTTATGCCGAATCAAGGCGGAGATAGATAAGCACAGCCAGACAGCTCTTGTGTCCGACCTGAAGCCATATCAGGCATAGGCGGGTGAATCTGAGGCCACTAATTAAAAAAAAGGGGTGAATACACATAGCTATGTGTATTGTTGTTGTTATTGTCACCCGATTTAATTATACAATTTTTGTCAAATTAAGGGATATTTCTTACAATACAAAATTCATAAAATCGGCAACAGCGCAAGAGCAATAAGAATGTAAGCGCGCGCACGAAATGACGCCGAAAACAACAACAATCGCAGCTGGAACAGTATTCCCGCAAACAACAACAGTATCAGCTGTCACTGTAGCGAGCCCGTTTTAGGGTAAACAACAACAGTATCAGCTGAAACTGTAGGGAGCCCGCTCCAAACAAACAACAACAGTGTCAGCTGTAACTGTGATGGTAGAGAGCGCCGTCACAAACAACAACAGTCTCGGCTGCACAGTGCGGCTCATGAAGACGAGCGAAAAGCAAAACCGAAATGGACACCACTACACACCTAGATTTGCGTATGCCCACGCACTTACAAATGCACACCACGCTCAAGACACGGCGAGAGCATTGGTACAGTAGGAAGACAGAGAGAGAGAGTAAAAACAACAATGTGGCCGGGCACAGAGGCCAATGAACTCGGGCAGCCGAGCCGAAGCTGGGATCGCGAGAGCAAGCGAAACGCCTGCAGCTGTGCTGCGAGAGAGCGGCTAAAATAACAATAACAAGTGCGCATCACGAGCATAGCCCAAACATGCAAAACGGGCAACAACAAAACACAGCTGGGATGGGCAACAAGCAACAACAAAAGTATGCGACCGTCAAGGGCAAAAAGGGCAAAGGCGCGAATTAGGCGACGAAGATAGGGACCTGGAAGTCAGCGCTAAGGTTGGGTGGTGGAAAGAGTGCACCTCGTGCTAGAAAGAGAGCAAAGGAGGACACAGGATCCGTTAGGTGCTGCCATAGCGCTCCCAACAGAGCGGTGGCAAAGGCTATATAAGGGGCGTGTAGGCATGCAGGTAGCCTATTACACGTAAAACACACGCGATGGAGGCAAACAACATCAGCATTAGATGCCCGGACTTAGGTGTCAAGCGGGCTCATCCGGCCGATCCCCGATTGCTGGCCCGCGACTCCACTGGAGCGGCACGAGGGGGACGACCGGAGCACCGAGAGCAGTAGCGGTGAGTCCTCAGCCCCAGGCTGGAGTACGCCCAACTCCGCGGCGCATAGGCTAAGGCCGAGTGATGGGATACAGTACGCTAACGTACACGACGGGCATTTTCGTCACTTCACTCGTCGCCGTGGCGGCCGCCACGTGCGTCCACGCCATTCCGAGTGGACGCCGACCCCGACGTCATCGTGGTGAGCGAGGAGGATGACGAGGCGGACGAGGAGGTGCCGGAGGAGGATGACGAGGCGGACGAGGAGGTGCCGGAGGATGATGACGTCATCACCATTTCCAGCTCCGACGAGAGGAGGAGGTAGCGGGGCCAGTGCCGGTACGTGTCAACGCCCGCCACGAAGAGAGCATTGCGGATGGCCACTTCAGGCACGTGGCCTACGTAGAGGTCGAGTGGCATGAGGCCATCCCCAAGTGGCCACAAGGTTTTCGGCTGGAGGAGCAGCTGACGCAACCGACGGGCCATCAGACCCCACCGCCACCATCACCAACACCCTTGATGGCAGCGCTGTCGCCACCGCCACTAAGGACGACTAGTGCAGCTGAGGGGAGCCAGGCCGACCCGTGGAGTAGACGGGGCGACCCCAGGCCCACGCTGCAGAGGCAGCAGTCAGCACCCACACCCTCACCTCCGCCAAGGCCGACTTTGCAGCGACAAACGTCGTGGCCAGAGCCAGCCGGAGGTGGGCAATGGACGGAGATGCGGCGCGAGGAGTGGCCTGCGGAGGTAGCGGAGCAGGCCAGCCGCATCCAAAATACAGGGACGGGCCGAACGGCACGGATAGTTTGGACGGAGGGCATCCGCTATCGGGTGCGACGATCCCGCAAAGGATGCAGGGTGTTCCTGTACGTGTGAGGTAAAAATCTAAAAAAAAAAAAATAATATATAAATAAATACACAATTACACAATTTTTTTGTGTAAAGACTCACGGGAATGGGCCTGCGGGAATTTCAGCGCCAAACTGCTACGTGGCTGGAGGGTCTGGGTAGTAGAGCTAGGGCATCGGCAGACGGGATGAGGCTGTGCGCGAATGAGGAGTATGCCATACCGTCTGCCCGATGCCAGCGTGGCGACACCCCAGAGCCAGCCCACGAACGTTGTCTGGTGCACCGAAATTTCCGCGGAGCCCGGTATACCCATTAGTAGGTACCCGAGGGTGAGAGGAGTCATTTGCCAGGGTCCTAGGCTGGCAAATCTCGCCCAGAGACTACCTCTCAAAATTGAAGGTGCCGCCACTGTGTGAGTGTGAGGAACATTATATGCAGGCACGTCTCAACCTGTATTATTGCATGTATTTGCTGTGCATTTATATGGGTGGGCGTGCAGGCATATAAATGTACCACACAGCGACGCGAGTACGGTAAGAGCGGCCCTTGCGACTGGAAAGGGTCAAAGGCGAGCGATGGGACGTTTCGCTCGCTCTTACCGATTCAGCGATTTACTCGCGTCACACTCTCTGCGTTGATCGTGCACCGCTAGCCGAAGTGCCGTTCGTAGCCTCGAGAAAGTAGCTATTACTTTCACTCGCAGGCGTATAACGGTGCTTCGGCCAATGAGCGGCTGCCACGCGATCACGCGTATTTGGCGTCGCGCAAAATCGCAAAAACGGCTATGTTGCCGTTAAGGCAGACCCGAGGAGGAGACAGGCCCCGCTACAGAGCCGAAGCAGGGACTGCGGCGCTGCTATAAAAAGGCGCACACGGCTCGGCACTGGGTCAGTCGATCCCAATTTAAAGTGAAAGTGCCGAGTGTCAACGGAAGTGAAAGTGTAAAGTGCAACGAAGGACAGCGAGGGACATCAAGGACATCGTGGGATTTCTACAAGGACATCGTGGGACTTCTACAAGGATATTCAGAGGAATATCCTGGATGCATATCAAACAGCATCCGTGAGTGTGAGGTTGGTAAGAGTAGCCGTGCGAAAGAACGTAAGCCTTCTGAGATGCGATCTAGAGTGCCAGCGAGTAAATCCAGTTGTAGGAGTGCTTGTGGTGATCCAAGCGAACCGCTGGAGAACACAGCGCGTATCCTGGCGTACCCTGGAGTGCTCTGCAACCTAGACGACTCAGAGGCTGATCGGTCGCTAGCCGAAGTGCTCTTCACGGCAAACCTACGGTCCTGTAGAAAACAGTGTGCGCTAGCCCAGCCAGCTCTAAGTTGTGCGAGGAAAGCGTTACAAGGAGTGGCGTGTCTTGGAACCAGGAGTACAAGGCTACGTGAGAGTAGTTGTGCGAAAGAGTGTACGTCTTTGAGGCGCGGTCTAGAGTGCCAGCGAGCGGATCCAGCAGTAGGAGTGCCTGTGATACTCCAAGCGAACCGCTAGAGAACACAGTGCAGATCCTGGCGTACCCTGGAGTGCTCTGCAACATCTAGACTGCTCAGAGGCTGACCGCTCGTAGCCGAAGTGCTCCTCACGGCACCTACAAAGCCTGCGGGCTTAGCCGTGTGCAGCCTAAGCCATCATTTTGCTGTACTATAATAGTTATATATCTACGTGAATAAACCAGTTTATATTATTAAATCTAAAAAGCAGGACTTATTATTTATCGGCAGGCGCCCAATATATAAATTTGTTGGCGCGAACACACAGTCGGCTGAGTGCAGCCCGGCTTAAACTCGGGGCAAACCGAAGGTTCGTTACACAGCTAAAAGAAGACAAGCCCTACAGAGTTTGTCTAAAAGAACTCCACTCGAGCACAGATTTTGAAGATATAAAAAACGAGCTATGCTTAAAGGGCCACAAAGTTGTCAATATTTACAACCCGCGTTGCCGAATCGATCAAATCCCTCTAAATATCTTCATCGTGGATTTGGAAGCAAATTCACGATTTGCGAGCACTGTTGAATTATCAAGGAAATTCAACGATCTGACCCAATTCCACCGCTGCCACGAATTTGGGCACACAAAGCGCTACTGCCACAGAGGCTTCACGTGCGTGAGATGCGACGGGAAGCATGACTCTAAAGACTGCACTCGAGCAAAGGACCAACCTCCAATCTGTGTCCATTGTGAAGAGCAACACCCAGCTAACTATAAAGGTTGCCTCACGTATAAGAGGTTATTAAAATTGCAGGCCCCTGCGCAAAAACACAACCCGATAAAAGGCTTTAACGCTGCACAGCGCCGCTTCGAAATTGCACAGCCGCAGTTCCCAAACAACAGTGTGAACGCTACTGCTATCCCAACCAGAACCTTGCAAGCCCGATGCAGGAATTATGGAGATTCTGCAACAGCAGCAGCAACCATTTGAAGTCATCCATGCAGAGCTTAGAGCAATGCGAGAGGCACAAGCCCAACAAGCAACAGTGATGACCAGCTTAATGGCTCTAATCACCAAGCTCAGCTCCAAATAATGTCCCTACCAATTTGGAACGCTAATGGCTTGCGCAATAAAGCGCTGTAATTAGCAGTTTTTCTCCTACAAAAGGACATAGATATAATGCTCATTGCAGAAAGTCGTGAATGCCCGACACATAAAATTCATGGGTATGAGCACAATCAAGCCCATAGTGGAGAAACAAACAGCTTCGGTGGATCATCGCACCTGGTTCGGTCAACACTGGTACATACAGCTCTACTTCCTCATGCCAACACAACACTGCAGTTTTCAACCATTACCATTCCAACATCAATTGCAGAAATAGATATAGCATCAATCTATTGTCTACCAAACAGTGATCTTTGCTTGGAGGATATCACTCAGCTTCTAAGCCGAAGTAGCAACAAAAGTATAATTGGAGGCGACTGGAATGGATAGCACCCATTTTGGGGAATCAGTAGGTTAAACCAGTGAGGAGACGTAATATTTGATGCAATTCAAAGGTGTCAATATTCCATCCTGGCTACTGGAGCCCCTACTCGCTACCCAATAAACGGGCAATGTCCCTCTGCAAAAGACTTCGCAGTATATAAAGGCATCTGCGACCGACAACTTAGCATTGAAGATTACTTGAAGATGTCATCTGACCATCTGCCGCTAGTTGTTACAGTTCATACAGTTCATGGCAATATTTAAGCTTGCTCTGCGATCGTCACTGGCCCCGAAAATTGAGCTACGCACTGCAGAAGATGTGGAATACGCAGCAACTAAACTGCATCACGCGATAAAAGAAACAGCGTACTTAGCCGCACCACCCTCTCGATCAATACAAAGTCTATCTTTATACAATATAGCCCTCACCCCGCATGCTCAAAATCTACTTGAGTATAAAAGATGGACAAGGAGCCGATGGATTCGAACCCGGACAGAAAGCAATAAAAGAATATACAATGAAGCCACCAGACAGCTGCAAAACAGGCGTATTAGTGAGGCACTAGAACGAGCGGATGCTGCCGCGGCCTTAGTGGGCATTGATGAGGCCCTAGAACGTCTTACATACGCTGACGTCCTCAACACGCCCGGCGGCAGAAGCAGTTGGCGTCCTTTTCGGGTCCGGGGTAGTCTCCAACTCCTCACTAGCCTGGCCAACCGCCTCATTATAAAGGCGCCTCAGCTGCAGCAGTTTCGCGATATACTTTTTTGAGACCATATTATTATACAATATATATATTTTATTGCGATATATGATTATGGGAGCAGCTGCGGCCAACCAGGCTGCCTCAGCAGAAGGTCGTCCCGAACACTGGATCCGCTGCAAACGGCGCCTTTACTTTTAGGTCAAGAGTGCAGTGAGTTTAACCAGACGTTTTCTTTCCTCACTTGGGGCAGCCCTAAGTCGTTTATTAGGGAATCGAAGCTTCCGAAATCCTGCCGTCTCCGCCCTAAATTGATGAATACACTTAAACTGCGGTGGTGGTTAGTTTTGTACTGAGACTTAATTCTTCTGAGGCAGGGATTTTATACCCTGACTCATGCATAAATCATAGCTTAAATTATGTAACCTTAGCCTAGCGCTGAGTTTGTATGGCTCTGCGTGCACGTATCTAATTTAATTGTCAACCCATGGTGCCCTTGTTTATGTATGTTGCGCTCCCTTCTAATCGACAAGTGCGTCGGAGGCATTTTTCAATTGGTTTGTATTCTTAATCTTAATCTTTTAATTGTTATGCATTTGTATGTTTGTGCCTGAACATTCTTATGTTTATGCATGAACATTCTGCGGGGGGCCAGAAAATGTGACAGCTAGTAGTTGCTGTCTCTGGTTTCTCCTCTTAATTATATATAGTGCTAAAAATATTATTGTTATTATTACTAATCCTAAAGAGATGTGTCCATTCATTGTGTGAAAGACCAGATCTTCAATGTGGACTTTTTGACGGTACAGATCCCTTATGTTTTGTTGCAACTGTTTTAGTTCCACTGAGTTATTTATTTTAATGTTGTGTAGCGGCGTCAGGACCCATGTGTTGTTGTTGTCGATTATTTTGAGGAGAACTGGGCTGTACTCTTCAGTATTTGTTGACCCTACCTCCTGCGGCGTTAAGAAATAAATTTTGCCTATCCTTGCTGAGCATCCAGCATGTAGCTCAATTATGCCTTGGGTAGGTAGCAAGGCCATTTCCTCGAAGCTTCCGCATACGATGTGGACTGACTTCTTCTCAAATACCTTAAAGAGCCATTGGTTTTTATACCCTGAACCCATTGAAAATGGGAATTCAGGGTATAATGTTTTTGTTGAAAGTGAATGTATGTAACCGGCAGAAGAAGGCGTGGCAGAACCCATAAAGTATATATATTCTTGATCAGGGTGACAAGCCGAGTTGATATAGCCATGTCCGTCTGTCCGTCTGTCTGTCCGTATGTATGAATGCGTCGTTCTCAGAACCTATAAGAGCTAGAGACTTGAAATTTTTATGTAGGTCCGTGAATAGCACGAAAAGATCGAGTTTGTTAAAGAAAATCGATAACTATTCTAGTTTTAATGTTATCGATTAAAACATTATCGAATGTTAGTTATAAAATTATATCTCCCACGTCTTTATAGCTAGAGTCCCCAAATTTTTCTGTAAGTTTTATATTTATTTTTTATAACTTTGATTTTTGTTTAATTTTGGATACCGGCTCCAAATTTCCCAAAATATTTAAATTGAGGTTAGTTGCACTCAAAGCCAGTAAATGAATGGGTTTACATTTTTTTAAATATGAAAAAATGTAATAAAAAACAAGTAAGAAAACTCTAGTCGAGACCGCTCGACTAGGGTGTACCCTGAACCCTGCGAAGATCCGCTATTCCAAGCATTCTTCATTTCTTTTATATACACATGCATATGTACGTTCATTACAAGCAAAACATACACACACACGCACAGGCGCAAGCACACACAAGCGCAAGTCGGTGCGTCAGCTGTTCTTTGGCTGCTATTTGCATGCCAATGTTATGGGAAATTAAATGCTTAATAACTTTTTTTCTATACCAACGATTTTGATCAAATTGATCGTAATCACGTCATCCATATGTATGTATGTGCCAAAGCACAAGTCTCAAGTATTTGATATACGTGAGTTACAAATTTGAGGTGAAGGGGGCGTGGCACCCAATATTTAACAAAAACCGAAATTGCGTAAGGCTTACATAACACTAAATGCAAAATTTGAAGACTCTAGCTAGAAAGATGAATTAGAATTTTATAGCTTAATTTAGATTTTCGTTTTTAATCGATAACAATAAAACGATAACAGTTATCGAATTTCTGAAACAAACTCGATATGCGCGCCCTTTACAGGGACCTACAAAAAATTTGAAGTCTCTACCTATTGTAAGTTCTGAGATCGACGCGTTCATACATACGGACAGACGGACAGACAGACAGACAGACAGACGGACAGGGCTAAATCGACTCGGCTTGTCATCCTGATCAAGAATATATATACTTTATGGTCTGCCACGCCTCCTTCTCCCTGTTACATACATACGCCTTTCAACAAAAACATTATACCCTGAATTCCCATTTTCAATGGGTTCAGGGTATAATGATGAACATAAGCTGAAAATTTCATTCAAATTCATTAATTAGCGCAGAAGTTATTAAACAAAACATTTCGCTAATCGGCCAAACACGTGACCAGCAACGCAAAACAAATTGTTTTCCATGTGCACATGTGCACACATACACACATACACATTGAGCTGCGTGCATCTAGCAAATTCAGCTGTTCAATAAATCGAAACAGGGATGGCACTTTTCTATCGATCCATAGATGGCGCTATTGGCTAAACAATTTAAAATGAATTGAATGTAGTTTTTTGTGCGTTTATACAAAATGCTAATTATGCAGTATTTTAAAAAACGCAGATAGCGCGGGGTTTAGGGTATCTCCTAGTCGGGACTAGAGTTTTCTTACATGTTTCCATTTAGTTTTTTAACAAATGTATTTTCCTCATACTCGGTCATATGGCACGCCTGCTTGTTGCTTGGTTTTAAGGGTGACATTTCACAACTTTCGTCCTCTGCATCCTTTCATGCCCAACTTCCCTAGCATAGGTAAGTGTCCTCGTCTTCGTGCTTACAACGATTTACATCCATTTCCGTATTGAAGATAAGGAACTTTGTTTTAGTTCTCGGAATGACTTTTCTTCCGTCAAGAACCAGTGGTATTGATTCGAAAAGACTTGCATGCTGATTGATGTATATTGGCAGTTTTGCATCGATGATCAGTGTATTGTCCTTAAACATCACTTGAGCCTTCATCAGTTTGTATATGAGTTGAAGCCTCTTCGGAGAATTTCCGCCGGGAAGAAGTTGGTTTCTTTGAAGCTTCTTTTCAATCTCGTTGAGTTCCGTCAACATTTTATTTGGTTCCACCAGGGCCGGATGAACTCTTCCTTGGTGTATATCCGTCATAAGGCCAATTACTGCTAACTGAAGGTCTTCGGTTTCATCAATCCAGTTGCGCACTTGTGTGATTAACATGAAGAATTTTACGGACTCTTTGTAAACATAGAAGTTTTGTTTATTTCTGTTGTGACTCTTTCAAAGTTTTTATTTACTTCTTCTGTCGTAGCTTGTATCAGGTTTTACGTTGCATTGATCACTGATGTCTGGTTGCTTACAAAACCATTGAGCCGTTTTTCGTTTTTAATGATTGTTTGCATGTTTTCCTCTAATCTGTTAGCCGTGCCAATGTCGAAAAACATTCGAAGTGTTCTTGCATGTTGTCGTAGAACAATAACTGCCAGCTTGAAGATACGACTTCTACTTTTCCAAGATTGTCCATCAGCATAGCTGTTCGTTGATTCATATCCTGGATTTATATTCTGCTTGTATTAGTAGCACATGTTATTGTGGTGCTTGGTACCTGCAGTATCATGATTAGGCTGAAGATCGTCCCTTTGGCTGTCGTAAACTTTGCTGATTTGGTCTGTTCACGTCGGGTTTTCGGGTTTTCTTGCTCATCTTTGTTTTGAGTAGGTAATAAACAGATCCTGTTTATTGATCTTTTTACCTCACCCACATTTGTTTTTATAGTTACTACTCGGATATTGTTATCTTGTCCTTTTGTAGTTTTGGTTAATTTTCCCAGTGTCGATAATTATTCATCTTTCCATTTCCTCCAGAATTCTGCTCTGATGCGTTGCATGTGCCTCCATCTGTCTAGAGATCCAATTTTCCGATTTTCATCAAAGTGTTCTGGAGCTCCAATGAGTGGTCTTCCCTTAATAATGTGACCTGGTGTCAAAATATCGTCACCGGCTTGCCGGCGGGATAAAAAGCGCCACTTGATGCCATCTTTTTAAGCACTGGTGCAACACTTTTATTTTCTTTTATAGCGTCGACAAGGTCTCTTCCTAGTATTCTAGCGGCACCGACGAAATTTGTGCCGTTGTCACAATACAGGAACGCGTAGTCGATGCCAGTGCTTTTAAACGGGAAAACTGGCGATTACGATACGCTGGTAAATTCCTTCTTAATTGGCTGGCCATTTCCTGTTTATACCGAATGCACGTAACACATTGACGTAAATACTTTTTCAATGTATTTCGTAGACCAAAAATCCAGAACTCCCTCTGAATGAAGTTCCTCATCAGCATTAGTCAGCCGTGTAAGGTTATTTTGTGAGCATTTTTTATTATCAGCCAGCCCAACTGTGATTTTCCTAGTATTATTGGGTGTTTTACGTTGTATGGCACCATTGAATTTTGAAGACGTCCTCCACACGTAATACTCTATCTCTATCCAGAAAGAGGTTGAGCGCTTGCAATTTACTCTTTGATTCCAGAGGCTTTCCAGAATTGAGTAAATGAATATCCTGGCCAAAATCAAGTTGTTGCTGTAGTTTTACAATAATTGTTTTGGCTTCTTCTAATTCGTCAACCGTGAGGTAAGTTAGCTGCTGCTCCTTTCCTTTCAATTTTGCTATAAAGCGTAATATATATGCGATACCGCTTGTTAGCTTACTAATCGATGAAAACTTTGTTAGGAGTGGGATCAGGTAGTTTTCTTCTGTGGTTAGAGTTGCTACTATAAACGCTTCTTTCTCTTCAAATTGCGGCCAGTGACCCAGACTAGGCTCCATCTCTGCGTCCCAAGTTAGCGGAAGTTTCCATAGTTCTTGTATGAAACATTTTCCTTGCAGCGTGACCGGTGTAAGCCATCCCAATGGATTAGTTGTTTTGTGATGTGTACTAATTTTGGGCAATCAACGAAGAATGTGAAGACATCCTTTTTGGGGTCCCATTGTAGCTCGAGAGTTTTTATTGACTCGTCTTTGTTGATAATTATTTTCTCCGTTGAGTTACCATCTTTAATTCCAGTGATGATTCTGTCATCATTTGACACCCATTTTCTTAGATGCATTCCCGCTTTTTCCATAATTTTCGCCACCAGTAATGAGGTCATACATATAGAAATCTTCTTTGATTGTTATCATTAGTTGGTTGTTGCCTTGGCAGTGTTGATTTGCTAATTCTTGAGGTTCCATATGTAGTTGTAGTCAGCTTAAACTCTTTTATTGGCTTATTTGGGCAGTCTCTCCAGAGTATGTATTGATATTCTTGATCATCTTTGTTGACTTTAATCTGACGATACATCTTCTCGATATCAGCTGTCATGACATATTTCCATTATCACCACTTGATCAAAATATTAAAGATGTATTTTTGAATTTTTGGGTCCGACTAACATCACATCATTTAGACTTAGTCCATTTGAAGTCTTTGCTAAAGCGTCAAATACTACTCTTAATTTAGTAGTAAGACTGTTTGGTCTGATCACTGCTTGAAGCGGCATATAGTATTTGCCTTGGCCAATAGTGTCAACTGGTTCCATGTGACCTAGCTTCGAGTACTGATCCATGAAGTCACTGTACTCCGTGAAGATTTGCGGTTGCTTCCTGAATTTATTTTTTTTCCATTTGCAGTAGTCTTGCCATCGCCTGTTTCCGAGAGTTTCCTAATTCACAGTTTTTTCGGAAAGGTATGGTCACTACTAGCCGGCCTTGTTCATCCCTTGTGATTGTCTTTTGGAAAATTTGTTCACAGTCCGTACGTAGCGATTCGGAAGACAATCGCTGTTGTCACTTTAAGCTCCCAGAAGCGCTCCAGATTGTTCAGGTACATCGTCGTTGACTTTATTACTCGGTGATCTAGCTATGTTGCCGGAAACAATCCATCCGAGTTCAGTTTTTTGTCCCAGAGTTTCGTTGATTTTCTTAACTTTTTCCAACATTATTAAAGGAAGTAAATCAACGCCAATGATTACATCAATCCTACTGGGTTCATTGAAATGTAAGTCAGCTAGCTCGCAGCCCATCCAATCGTTTTTGATATCCATGTCAATTTTCTTGGTTGGTAGTGCTCTCTGGAGCTTTGGCATAACCAGCGCCTGCGTTGTGGTTACGAATTTGAATGCAATTCTGGGCTTGATTGTTAAGCAAACACTATTTTTCAGGACTTCAACGTTTTGTGAACCTCCACGTTTCGTTTGATTCAGCGCAGTTTCAGCTGTTGTGCGGCTTCTTCAGATATAAGAGTTTTTTGTAAACCGCCATCAAGGGCTCTAAGCTGCTCGTATTTTCCAGATTTATTTTTAATCCGTATGAGCGCGGTTGCCAGCAACGTATCTTGTCCTTAATTTTCTTTTTAGGCACTTTCTGCTGACGGTCTCTTTTTTATTTGCATCCTCGTGAAGCAAATAGTTGTGCGATTTGGAGCATTGCTTGCATGTCCAATCTTTCCTGCAATCTTTCATGCTGTGAGCGCCTAGACATTTGAAGAATAGCGCATTTTTAGACAAAAATTCTTTGCGTTTTTTTGACAGGTTCAGCTTTAAATTTATGACACCTATGTATGTCGGGCTGTTCATTTGGCAAAAACGGCACTTTCTGTAGCTCGGTTTGTTTCCTTCTGTATGGACGGCACTCTCTTCTACTGAATTTATTGAGTTATACAGTTGCTCAATAAACTCCAGCACAGTGTCCAAGGACTGAATTTCTCTAGCCTTCTTTACATGTTGCTCGTAAAGTTGTAGGGCTTCCGTCGAGAAGCGTCGCAACAATATCTGAGCGATTAAAACAGCACTATGATTACCCATTTGGTCTTTTTCTTTAATAATGAACATGCACTCTGTTGCTGTGTCCAAGAACTTGCGGATACTGCCTTCATCATTGTTCTTCAGCAGCTCCAGTTCCACTAACTGGTTGACGGCGTCAGCAAATATTTTACGCTTATTTTCGTAGCGCTTGCATATTAACTCCGACGCTGAATTGTAGCTAGCAGATGATCCAACTAATAAATGGCCTACAACCATTTTGGCTTCTCCTTTGAGGCATGATTTCAGGTAGTTCAGCTTTCTTGTTTCGCTGATATCCATCCTGTTGTGAATTACCTCGAAGAACAATTCGAAGAACGTTGGCCACTCTTTTGGGATTTCCATTAAAATGAGGAATATCTACTTTTGGTAGCTCTGGAACGTCTTCTTTCATATTGTGCAAGTCACCCATTCTTCTATTAAATTTCTTCGAGAGTAGGTTGACTGCGCATTCCAGATCGTCAATATCGAAAGCAAATTTTTCATATTTTACCTCTAATTCTGTGATTGTCGATTGTACTTTGTTCCATAAGAAATTCAAATTGTCTTTGTAGTCACGAATTTCTTCCTGGTTGCTGAACTCTACATTGGCATACACTTCCTTAATGAGTTGCCTTACTTTTAGAGGTCTTCTGTCCACAAGGTCTTCCACGTATCTTCCTGCTCAATGTTCTTGCTAGATGCTGGTTGTTCGGTGTCCATGGTGTCGACTTTCATCAAGGATTCTTTATAGATCATGATGCTGTTCATTGTGCCATCGTATATTTTCTCCGTAAAATATTCATGATTGACGATCCCAACTTTCATCTGTATTGAATGATTGGCATTGAATTTTGCTGCCAATTCGTTAATCACTGATATGGCATGTCTCTTTTTAACGCTCAGCTGTATGTTGTCAAAAATCTCTGACTGTTTTTTGATCAACTCAAGAGTTTTGGTCGACAGCATCTTGTAGTGCTATTGATATATATATATATTTAACTATATATATATATATATTTTTTTAATGTTGTTAATTTTATTTTTTGGTTTTAACCGTTGGAGGTGTTTTTGTTTTGATCGCCTGGTTGATCTTGCTGTGCCTCTACTTACAGATAGGATGGTAAGCCAAAATAATAAAATTTGTAAGCAACAAACAATTTACTTTAACACTTTTCACAGAACTTTTCCTTGTAGATCGGATTGAAGGACCAAAATGAATGCACTTAAACTGCGGTGGTGGTTAGTTTTGTACTGAGTATTTATTCTTCTGAGGCAGGGATTTTATACCCTGACTCATGCATAAATCATAGCTTAAATTTTGTAACCTTAGCCAAGCGCTGAGTTTTTAAGGCTCTGCGTGCACGTATCTAATTTTAATGTCAACCCATGTGGCCCTTGGTTATGTATGTTGCGCTCCCTTCTAATCGACAAGTGCGTCGGAGGCATTTTTCAATTGGTTTGTATTCTTAATCTTAATCTTTTAATTGTTATGCATTTGTATGTTTGTGCCTGAACATTCTTATGTATATGCATTAACATATTAAATTATAATAAACCAAATGTTTGTATTACCGAATTCAGCAACGGCGTTGCCTGTTATATTGGACCAGGATTCATTAAAGAAGGCGACAAAGATCCGCCTAGAGGATCTGCCTAGACCAATAGGGGCTGTTCCAAATAACTCACTGCGGTCCTGACACACGATATTTCGGAACAGAGTCATGCCCCTTGGTTACCGAGCCCATTGAGACGCCGCCGAGGCAGCTAGTAGTCGAGGGAACTGAGACAGTAGAAGAGGCATTAGCCGATAGATACGCCCGTCTCATTATGAGCGCAAGGAAGTTACACAGATTTGTGATTACTTATTAGCCGCCTGAATTTTTCGTCATAGTAGTTCACCGTATGCTTCCGCTATTGTGCTGGTCTATGAGAAGGGTAACACCTTGAGAAAATGTAACGTTTATAGACCGCTGAACAAAATAACCGTTCGCAATCATTTCCCAATTCCGCTTTTAGATGATTGTGTTGAACATTTGAATGGGAAGTCTTTCTCTACTGTGCTAGATTTGAAGAGTGGATTTCATCATGTGAATATGCATCCAGATTTAATTAAGTTTAATTTTGTAGCCCCTAACAAGTACGTGCGCATGCATATCGGGCTCTGTAATGGGCCTCCAGTATTCGCTAGAGTCGTATATTTCGTTCTGAAGGATCTGATCGCTTCAAAGGAGTTTGAGACTCACGTAACTCACGGTTCGCCTACCATGAGTTAGAGTATTTGGGATATTTGGGTTATTCTGCCGGGATTACGCCGAAGTCAGCACATCTTCAGGCGATTCGAGATTTCCCCCGTGCAAAAAGATCGTAAGGAGCTAGAGCGTTGCTTAGGTCTGTTTTTGTATTTCCGTCGATTTGTACCCTATTTTGCCCAGATTGCCGTCCCGATGTCCCAGGAGGTTGAGGAGAGAATCCCTTTACGTTTTCTCGGAGGAATGTCTCCAGGCGTTCCGGACGCTGCAGTCCAAGCTAGTAGAACCGCCAGTGCTGTAAATTTATGACCCTAATTCAGAGACGGAGCTGCATTGTTTAGACCGAAGTTCCTCCAGAAGCAGGAAGACGGCAAATGTCACCAAGTGTTCCATATTTCCAAAACTGCCTCAGTGCTCGAATCCAAGCTGCATAGCTATGAACTGGAAACGTTAGCCATTATATAGCGTTTCGATACCTGTCTCAAATGTATTGCTTTTAATATCGAAACCGATTGCAACTCACGAGCATTGGCTCGTTCCTGACACTGAATGGAGGAAAGGATACTATGGTAAATCCTGATTCCATATGAATCGAGAGTGATTCGTTGTCAGGAGGGCCGAGTTTTAAGATATTTTAATTAATCGATGTTTAGAATAAGTATGTTATTAAAACAAGATTTAGTATATTTAGTATTTAAGCTCTACTGCAGATGTGTAGATTATCAAGAAAACTGGGAGCGGCCACGCTGCGATCGTTTGCCGCCTCATGTGTGACCGACGCTAACCTATTGGATGTGTAAGAAAAAGAACCATCGAATATATCGTTCTCATTTACTGTTGCTGCCGTTTATAAAGAGTTTACAATATAAATAAGTTTTATATTTAATTATTATTAATTAATAATATTAATATATCTTTAACAATTTCATTTTAATAAATATATTTTATATTTCTTGAAATTGTATTATATTTTATAGAGGAAATATAAATATATTCCAAAGTGCGAAAAAGAAAAACTGATGAGGCTGGTAAGAGAGAGAGAGCGCGAGAGAGAGAGAGAGCCTTAGTTCAATGCCGATGTCACATAAATGATTACAGTTACTATTCCTTGGGATGTCCTGTAAAATTTCTAGCTTTTTCTGGTTTTTTCTAAAAAAAATATTTTTCTCGCGTTCGGTTAGTGTCTTCCGGTGTCATATATATATATATATATATATATATATATATATATATATATATATATATATATATATATATAATATAACCGATATATATATAATATAACCGATATATATATATATATATATATATATATATATATATATATTTCCAAAATGTGAAATAAAAAAAAAAAACTGATGAGGCTTTGCTATTTAAGGCAAAAAACATAGCCCTCATGAGGTTCGAACAGCTCATAAGTTCATTTTCAATTCGATCAGCGTCCAAATTTTAACAACAAAATTTAAAATTTTTTATTGAAATCAAAAATATTTTGTTCTGCTTTAATTCATAATGTGTTCTCCTTGCGGACCGTGCAGCCCCTGTGATCCTTGTTGTGGACCTTTTGAGTGCTCGCCAAAATGTTACAATGCTGCTCAATTGGAAGCTTTACCTCAGTGTGCTCCACGCATCCCACCGCCATTTCCTAAGTGCATAACTGTTCAGCAACCTCCAAGACTCATATGTAAAAAACGGGTAGTATTTACTGAAAAGATTGTGCCAGAGCCTATGGTTGTAAACCGATGCCGTCAAATTACTGTGCCAAAAGTAGTGGATGCAACGCGGGTTATCAAAGTTCCGAAACTTATTTGGGTGTCACAAATGGTTCGAGAGCCTCGTGTCATTTATTATCCGTCTATGATTCCTGATCCCTATGTAGTCTGCTATCCGAAACGTGTATGCGAGCCTAGAGAAGTCTGCCAGTCAATATTGTGCCAACCAAAGCCACAAACTATTGACATACCACCGCCACGTGAATACTGTTGCTACCCGAACGGACCAATAAACTACAAACCTAGTGCCGCTTGTCCTCCGTGTCCTATAGGACCGTGCGCGCCGGGTGGTGCTTGTTGCCCACTTCCCTGCTTCTCTACAAATCAATATCCAGTATGTGAAACTCGCTGTGGACCTTGTGGGCCAGGGCGTTGTGGTCCGTGTGGACCAGGACGTAGTGGACCATGTGGGCCATGTGGTGGACCATGTGGACCGTGCGGAGGAACTTGCGCTGTGCCAAATTGTGGACCATGTGGGTTAACAATGCCTTCAGGTCCTTTTATACCCGCACCTTGTGGTCCGTGCGGTACAGGTTGTGGTCCATTGGGAAACGCACCCTGTGGTCCTTGTGGACCGTGTGGACCCTGTTCACCTCCTTGTCCCTACGAATCGCCCGAGTGTGGACCTTGCTATCCTTGTGCACCAACACCATGGAATACGCATTGTGGACCAGTTGGCCCGTGTGGTCCTCAAGTTCCTTGCGGCCCCTGTGGTCCTTGTTAAAAATCTCACATTAATAGAACACTTGATAGTGACCAAATTCAAACAACAAACATGTAAATAAATTTGATAATCTTCTGTATTATTATGCCTATGCATTGACTATAAACTAATATTTAACTCGGATTGAAGTATCAATGTTTTAAAACTTCCACTTAGTTAAACAAGAAACCTAGTCGGTACCGCTGGACTAGGGTATCCCCTGAATCCTGCAAGAATATATATACTTTATCGGGTCCTTGTCTCACTTATATACATGTAAACAAAACCATTATACCTTGATTTCCTATTTTCAATGGGTTCAGGGTTTACCAAAAATTAGATTCGACTTCCTTTTTATGGTTAGGTAAATCAAAGTGGTGAGTGGTACTTTGGTATTAGAACTTATTAACCCCTGCATTTTTTTTACTTCTAGCTATAATATTTCCGATGACAACAGCCATATGTTTGTTTGCTCTTTTGAGGGTATATATTTTGTTGATCGGGGAGACAAGCCGAATTATGGTTCAATACCCTGCACTAGTAGCGTAACACGACAGTTCCCATGCTGAAGTTCTGTATAGCTGGGAATCCGCTGAGTCGGCGTCCCGCCTGTAACTGTATGGCGCGATACATTTGAGTTCTTAGGGTAGAGATATACTTTGCCTTTGCCTCCGGCAACAGTCGTATTATTTATTGAGCTACTGAGCCACAAGGCCAGCGGAAAACAAAAGGGACGCAGTCAAGTCCTCCATCATAATTGCGAGACTAACTATCAGCATACCGCAACCAAAGTTGAAACAAAACATGTAAGTTCGGGGAGTGAGCTCAAACAAAATAGCATTTAATGACGCAAAACACTATTATATAATGTTGGTGTTTTTGGACGTGTCAATTTTTTTTTTTTTGAGTTGAGATTTATTGAGATTTATATTTTTTTTTTTTTTAGGTTTCAATTTATTGCAGCTTTTGTCATTGATAGAGATAGAGATAGCGCATGCTTAAAATTTACCTTAACTAGGAAGATGGGTTACTGCCTTTATTTCCAATTCTATTGTAGATTAATTGATTTATTATTAATTATTATTACTTCCTTACGAACATTCGTCTCCGGTGCATTTCCTCAGGGCTTCGTTCTGATATTTAATATGCATTTGTGCAGGAATGCATTTGTGCAGGAGATCCCTATAATGGTATAGTGTATAGTATCACACAGAGAGAGTTCTTAGTTCGAAAGTTGTAGACGTGTTTTTTTCTCCTCTGCTTTTGTCTTTTATTTTTGATTAAACATTAATATTTTTTTATCACTGTTGATTTTGGTCTTTGTTGCCATTTATCACTGTTGTGCGTTTGTGCAGTGGTGAAATCCGTGATTTGTGATTTGTAATTGCTTTTGAAATGTGCTTGTGATTTGTGCAGCGTCGGTAATTTTATTTATTACTTTCATCCTTCCTTTTTTATCTTTCACTTGTATTCTCTTTATTTTATTCATTACATTTGTTGGTGTGAGTGATTGTCGTTTGCTTTTTCGCACGTGCTCTATATCAGCTGTTTTGTTGCTGTGAAGTGATTCTCTCAACATAATCCTCTCTTTGCTTTGCGCTTGTTTATTATACCCTGAACCCATTGAAAATGGGAAATCAGGGTATAATGTTTTTTGTGAAAATATATGTAACAGGCAGAAGGAGGCGTGGCAGACCCCATAAAGTATATATATTCTAGATCAGGAAGAGAAGCGGAGTCGATTTAGCCCTGTCCGTCTGTCTGTCCGTCCGTCTGTCCGTATGTTTTAACGCGTCGATCTCAGAAGATATAAGAGCTAGAGACTTCAAATTTTTTTTTTTTGGAAGTTCGTGTATATCACGATTCTGTCGAGTTTGTTTCAAATATTCGATAAATATCGTCTTTTTAATGTTATTGATTAAAACCCGATATCTTCATTTAGGTTTAAAAAATTCTATTTAATTCATTTTGTAGTCTTCAAATTTTGCATTTAGTGTTATTTGAGCATTCTGCCACGCCCTCAAATTGCCCCTTCGCCTTAAATTACTCAATCACGTATTTCAAATACTAGAGACTTGTGCCTTGGCACATACACACATATGAATGTCATGATCACGCCGAACAAATTTGATCAAAATCGTTGGTCTAGAAAAAAGTTATTAAACATTTAAAATCTTATATTATCGGCG
>JAEIGN010000644.1:0-46746 GCA_018903745.1 Drosophila repleta
GACGTGCAACCCTTGCATCCAAAAGCAAGTGAGATCCTTCGTCACTACATGTACGTCGACGATGTCCTAGGCGGGGCACACAATAAAGAGGACCCCCACCATAACATCCAAGAGCATAACGCTGCCCTCCTTACGGCTGCATTCCTCCTGAGGAAATTGACCTCTTCGGGGTAAGGAGTTCATGCAGCAAATCTAGCTAACTGAACTTGAATGGGACGACGCACTTACCCCATCCCTATTACTTCAGTGGCATGAGTTCCGACAGGATTATCCGGGTCTCAGCCGGCTACGCATCCCCCAGATGGCTAGAGATCCGACCTGACCTACTATGGGACCTAAATGTCTTTTGCGATGCTTCTCAGAAGGCATACGGAGCATCTCTCTAACGTGGGTCCGGCCATGTGAGTGTCCATCTCTTAACCGCTATGACGAGTGTGGCCCCAGTCAAAACTGTTTCGTTACCACGAGACAGACATGCGACAGTGATTCCGAGCTCCGACATCTTCCCAATTCTGGACTGATTTCACCACCGTGTGGGCCTGGCTCAATAAGCATCCATGTAGCATAATGCGCTACGCGAGCTCGCCAGCTGGGATATAAAAGCTTGACGTTTTAAATATTTTTCCGTGGTATTAAGCACAGACAAACTTTTTAGTGATCCACGCCCTCTTTTCTGAAACCAAAACAGCGTAAATCCATTAAATTATTAAAAGCTAAATTTCATTGAAACTAAAACGACAGGCCGTTATACGGGCACCTTAATTCGGATCCACCCACTATGAACGCCGTCGAAAAAAAAAAAATAAAAAAATTATTTAACGTGAGCAGAGAAAAGTGACGGTACAAAAAATTTTAAATTGAATAGAAAAGTATGATGAAGAAGTTAATTATACTTATTGTTATGGTCATCACGTATTTCAAGTACTTGAGACTTGTGCTGTGGAATATTTGGACCAGTTAATGGTGGAGCCAGACTTTGTAAACTTTTTAAAACATTTATATTTATGTTTCTTAAATTGGAAAGCGTGTATTATAGAAAATAGTTGCACAATTTACATCAACGGAATCGTATAACGTACAGCAATCTGTTGCACCAATAAGTTGGTTAAGCAAAGGAAAATTGCACTTATTGTACCAACGACCTATTATGTATGGGCCGAGGGCGTGTAAACTACAATATCAGCAGTTTTGCATGTGATTGCCTTTGTACATAACTTTTGCCTTTAGCCATAATTAATTAATATTTCTATGTGCCCTTTAACGAATTCCCGTCCTACGTTGTATCTCTTTCACACTTTGACCATTACTCTCTATTTTAGACTTCTTCTGTCAGACGCGCTATCTCTCAATCGATTGCACTCAAAGATCCAAGGTACAACGATCAGCAACATCGATGGTTGTCTTCTCAAACTCTATTTTCAATCCTGATTCCTCATCTTGATAATTAATAATTAATAATTAATAATTAATAATTAATAATTAATAATTAATAATTAATAATTAATAATTAATAATTAATAATTAATAATTAATAATTAATAATTAATAATTAATAATTAATAATTAATAATTAATAATTAATAATTAATAATTAATAATTAATAATTAATAATTAATAATTAATAATTAATAATTAATAATTAATAATTAATAATTAATAATTAATAATTAATAATTAATAATTAATAATTAATAATTAATAATTAATAATTAATAATTAATAATTAATAATTAATAATTAATAATTAATAATTAATAATTAATAATTAATAATTAATAATTAATAATTAATAATTAATAATTAATAATTAATAATTAATAATTAATAATTAATAATTAATAATTAATAATTAATAATTAATAATTAATAATTAATAATTAATAATTAATAATTAATAATTAATAATTAATAATTAATAATTAATAATTAATAATTAATAATTAATAATTAATAATTAATAATTAATAATTAATAATTAATAATTAATAATTAATAATTAATAATTAATAATTAATAATTAATAATTAATAATTAATAATTAATAATTAATAATTAATAATTAATAATTAATAATTAATTACTTCATACTTCATACTTCATAATTCATAATTTCACAGAACAATATCGAGTATATTGTATATGTCACCCTCAAGAACTTCTTTTATTTCAAAAAGGCCCCTCAATTTAGTTTGATGCTCCTCCTCGCTCTTCAGTATCACAAAATCTCCGACTTTTGCATTATTTTTGTTATTAAATCGTTCTTTGTCATAAACTGCTGTAGCTAGTACATTCTTTACAGCGTGTACTCTTTTGGCAGATCGCTAGGTGGAAGTAATCATAATGGGCGTACCACGTTTCCAAGTAACATTTCTAACGAACTAGCATTTATCACACGGTTAGTCGTACAATTGATTGCCAACTCTACCTTTCCTAACATATCTTGCCAAGACTGAGTTCCAGTTTCAACCGCACTCAGCACATTTTTCTTATGGTTTGTTCCACTTGACCATTGCTCTTCTAGCACCAGAGCCATTCAAATGTAATTTTATTTTCTTATATTGGCTAAATTAATTGGCTAAACTTTACGCCAGTAACACACCTTTCCTGGTCAACTATTATTCGGTTTAGTGTCTCTCCTTGCTTCTTAGCATAATGAAGTCACCTTACAACCATAGTTTTATTAAAACATTGCTTATCGTAAGAGGGTTTAGATTAACCTCCATTCCACAGGTGGAATTAAGTCTATCGATCGTTAAAGTGATCTGCATAAATACAATCATAACAAAGTTACATTAAGTACATTCGAATGGAGTAGAATATGAATGAGTGAAAACGGCAGAGTGAAACGAATGTGTATACTACTGTACAGTAAGAATCACATGTTTTGTCTCATGTTGACATTCAGAAATCGTGAGGAGAAGTGTCAAAAAAAAAGGCGCTGCTAAAAAAGAGAATGTATGTATTTGCCTGTATAATTCATGATGATAAGTATTAAATATATATTAATATATATATATTACACAACAAACAAGTAAGAGTGCTCTAGTCGAGACTACTCGACTAAGAGATTCCCTGAACCCTGCGAAGAACTGCGATTCATAAGATCTGCTAACATTCTCTGTAACTTTTTTATGTACATATGTAGCAAGCAATACATACACACACACAGACGCACGCACAAGCACACAATCTGCTATGTGGTCTGGGCCCGGCTGGCCGTGTTAGAGTCTCAAGATGCCAAGGCGCTGGAGCACAGTCTAGGAAGTACCGTATCGGGACTTGGGCACCACTCTTGCCGGAAGTCCGAACCTGACTTAAGGGAGATCTCTCTCCGAGGGTCCCGGAGGTTAACGAAATGCGAGAGATTCGAGTTAACGATGCGCGAGGGGAGCCCAAGGTCGCGATCAACGACTGGGGGGTAACGCGCTGACTCGGAAGTAGGATTGCTAGTGCAGATGGCCTACGTGGAGCACAAAGTCGGCCGCATAGGTGCAAAAGCCGAACAGGTCCGAAGGTGGGGCTCGGCTGGAGCAGGTGTCGAGTGAGTCAATCCGCCGGAAGCGCGACCGAACAACCCGTTCCGGTCCCAGCCGATGAAGCTGCGGTCGGGTGAGCCGAGGGTCGACATTCCGATTGGCGCGAGGCCGGCCGAAGCCATACATCGGACGATGGCTCCGGGGAACCGGACTGGTTCTGACGCGCGTCGAGTATGTTTCCGATATTCGCAGCCAGGTCATTTTGCGCGAGAATGTCCTAACGAGCCAACAATGCGGGAAGGTAGGGAACGACACGCGAGACTGCTGTAGTCTTACAGACTCGGGAAACGGGCAAGGGCGTCCCCCTCAGGGAAGGGGCGACGCCAATCGATCGTAGGAGAGCTGCGTGGGCGTCCGTTGGTCATGAGTGAGGGTCGGATCGTAGCGCGAGTTAGGATTGCCGATCGCGAGATGGACGCTACGATCGACACAGGGGCTAGCCGCAGTTTCATGAACGGAGACTGCGTGCGGAGGAAGGCGCATCAGGTTGGCGGACAGGTCCTTGTGATGAGGCTGATGAGGGTGCAGGTAGATCTTGCCGGCAGGGCCGTGCAGATACCACTACTCATCATGCCTACCATATTAGACCAGTTCATCATAGGGATACATTTCCTGACCGACATGGGGACGACCGTGCGCTGTGGAGATGCCGAGCTAGATATGAGGGCGGAGACCGCTCCACCGGGGGGACGAGTTGCCCTCCATCTCCAAGGATACGTCGTTAGAGGGTGCCCCGAGTGAAAGAAGGGAGACGCCTGCACGACGACCGAGGAGGAGGAAGCCAAGCCCCAGGATGACACCGCCAAGGGGTGAATATAGTGGTGTGGAGACGACAAACGAAAAAGAAACCACAAAAGAGCAGGCGGTGCGTGAGCGCTCGCCGGAGGCAGGTAGGATCGTGTGCGAGGACGAGGACGAGGTGGAGCCGAACGCAGAGGATGCGGAGTGGCCGGCCGATCTGGGAAGTGGGATCAAGAGATTATTTGAGGACGAACTGGCACTGTTCGAACACCTCAAAGGGGTGTCCCACGTCGGCGAGCATAGCATCCGGATGAGGGATGATAAGCCATTGAAGCAGAGGTATTATCCCAAAAATCCCGCTGTGCAGAAGGTGATTGACGAGTAGGTGGAGGAGCTGCTTCGAATTGGAGCAATTGAGTCGTCTAGGAGTCCACACAGTGCGCCAATAGTCTTGGTAAAGAAAAAGACAGGGGAATGCTCATTCGATACCAGACGCTTATTCAGTCCCTCGAATCAATTACATCCTCGAGAGGTTGCGTCACGCGCGTGTCATTTCGACCTTAGATCTAATGAGCGGCTATTGGCAAATACCTATGGCGGCGGACAGTAGGGAATGCACGACGTTCACTGTGCCAGGGCGGGGTTTGTTTAAATGGCGGATGATGCCATTCGGTTTGCACTCGGCCGGGGCAACGTTTCAGAGGGCGCTCGACAAGGTCATAGGGCCGGAGATGGAGCCGTACGCGTTCGCATACCTGGACGATATTGGGGTGATAGGCGCCGATAAACAGCAGCATATGGCGAACTTGAAGGAGGTGTTTCGGAGGTTGAGAGCAGCCAACCTCAAAGTTAATCGCAAGAAATACAGTTTCTTCAGAGAAAGGTTAGCCTATCTGGGGCATGTGGTGAAGGGGAGGGGGATCAGCACGGATCCGGCCAAGGTTGAGGCGATCCGGAAACTCCCAGCTCCCTCAAACCTCAAAGAGCTGCGGCAATGTTTGGGGATGGCGTCATGGTACAGGCGTTTCGTACCGGACTTCGCATCCCTGGTGCAGCCGATGACGTCACTCCTGAAGAAAGGTGGAATTGGGACCAAGAACAAGAAGAGGCGCTCCAGAGGCTCAAGGACAAGTTGACGATCGCGCCCGTCTTGTCATGTCCAGACTTCTCCTCTAAGTTTGTGTTGCAGACCGACGCCAGCGATTATGGCCTGGGCGCCGTGCTGACATAGACGGTAGAGGGAGAAGAGCGGGGTATAACATACACGAGTCAGAGGCTGTTGCGAGCGGAGGCGAATTAATCGGCAACCGAGAGGAGTGTCTGGCAATAGTGTGGGCGATCAGGATGATGCGCTGCTACCTGGAGGCTTACAGGTTCGAGGTGGTAACGGATCACCTGGCGCTCAAGTGTCTGAACTCGATCGAGAGCCCTACGGGAAGAATTGCTCGGTGGGCGCTGGAATTGCAACAATTCCAATTCGACGTTCAGTATTGGCGAGGGAAGCTGAACGTGGTGGCCGACGCCCTCTCGAGGCAACCTCTTGAGGTCTGCCAACAGGCAGTGTCAGGCGGAACAACGTTTAGGTGGATCGCGAAGATGCGGGAGAGGATCGCTCGGGAGCCGGAAAAATTCACCGACTATGTGAAAGAGAACGGGCAGCAGTACAGGAATCTGGGACATCGGACGGATGAAGAAGACTACATCCCGTGGAAGCTGTGTATGAGTGCCACAACGCCCCCACGGCCGGTCATCAGCGCTACTACTGGCCTGGCATGTTTCGGGACGCCGCTAAGTACGTGAGGTGCTGCGAGCCGTACCAAAAGTTCAAGAGCGAACAGCGACGACCGGCCGGCCAGATGTTAACGAGGCAAGTGGCTGAGCTGATGGCAGTCCTATGCGCAGATTTCGTGGGCCCTCTGCCTCGGTCAAAGCATGGCAACACGATGATGTTAGTGTTCCATGATGCGTTCGCCAAATGGGTGGAACTCGTGCCCCTGAGGAGGGCGACAGCCGCGACTCTCTCGGCAGGTTCGGAGTGCCAAAGACCTTCGTATGCGACAATGGGGTGCAATTCGCGAGCAGGAGCTTCCGGGCGTTTATGGAATCACTGGGAGTCAACCTGCAGTATACGGCCTCGTATTGCCCCCAGGAGAATCCAACGGAGAGGACGAACCGCACGGTTAAGACCATGATAGCGCTATTCATCGAGGGCTATCAAATCTCGTGGGACGAGCTGCTGTCTGAGATAGCGCTAGCAGTCAACTCCAGTGTGGCGGACTCGACTTGATTCAGCCCGTCGTTCCTGATGTTGGGACGGGAACCACGCTTGCCGACCGCAATGTATGACGAGGTGACCCTGGGATCAGCGACTAAGGAACTCAGCGCTCAGGAAAGGCAGGATCGACTGTGAGAGATCTTCTCGATCGCACTCAGTAACTTGCAAAAGGCGTCGAAGGACCAAGGGCGTTATTATAATTTTCGCAGGCGCGAGTGGAGGCCCACGATTAGGTATCTAGTCCTGCTGCGTCAGCACCAGCTGTCCAACGCAGCTGAAGGCTTCGCAGCGAAGCTGGCCCCGAAGTTTGACGACCCCTACCTGTTCGTTAAGTCTGCCGCCTCACATTTAGTAGTAATTTAGTTATAAGTAGCATTTTGTTAATTTGAATAATTATAAGTAAAACAAGACACTGCAGGAGGGTAAAGAAACCGAACTCTTTGTGTTTTAAGTATGGAAAACATATACATAAGTGCTAACGGACGCTAGATCCCCCTACGTGTGTATTTTGTCCGTCAGAGCGTAGGACCAGCGGGCAAGTTCAAGCCTGCCGCCGCAGCCAAAGTTAATTGTTAATTGCAAAAAAAAAAGTATTTTTTTTATAAGAAAAATATTTTTGAAAATCTAAATTTAAATTTTGGATGATAATTATGTTGTAATAAAGTTATTACAAAATTTATCAATTGTTTAATGTTTAATTGTTTAATTAATTGTTAGGCTGTTGGGAAGCCGGCGCTGGTCCGTCTGCAGCACATGTATCTACAGTGCGCAGTCTCTAATGGTCCAGGGCAGTCCGCCGGGCACTCCTTGCTCTTCTTTGGGATGATCTTGGGAGGAGGAGGTTTAGTTGTTGAATTAATCGTCTTGATTTCTGAGTGAGCGGGAGTTATTGGCTTTTTATTTTTATATGTTACAAGAAAGTCAAGCTCTTCTTGTAACTTTTGGGCGGTTGCCCAGTGGGGTGTTGGCTGATTGACATATAACAGCCACTTTATGTGCGCTATTCTTTTTTTTATTTTCTTTTGCACACCCCCTCTATTTGCCATAACTCTCCCTCTACTCACTCAGTTGTTGTTTGTTCCATATTGATTTGTTGTTGTTGTTGTTTTTTTTTTATCGATTCCACAAACTGATGGTAATAAGAGTAAGATCGCATTGGCTAGCCCAAAGGTTGGTATTGCTCCATGTTGTTTTAGAATACGCCACAGCCGTATAGTGTTTGGAGGTTTTTAGGTTGTCTGCATCACTCAGTGCGTTGTATATTGCCAATTGAAGAGCTTTATTTTAATGTTGCAATTATTTCAAAATATGTGTTTGTGACACTTGTCACGGTCGCCATGTAATCACTGTACTGAGTTTAAATAATAACACTCGAGCTTCTGCTCGCTTTGGCTTTTGGTTTTCGAAATGATTCTTTATTTTAGGTTTTGAATAAGCTTAGCCTAAATACATAATGTATACATAAAAGAGTTCTGCCGCTGAGAGCAGCGACAGAATGGGAGAGCGTAGCATATATACATATGTATGTATGTGCAGACGGCATATACATAAACGCATAAATGCTTATGCTGCAGATCTCACGCTGCAGGCCCGTCACATATAGCCGGATCATATGACGGCTTATGTGCGGATGTTACGTAAACACAGCGACAAAGTGCCACTGTGTATATGAGTGTAATACTCTAACTGACGATGGTCATATGCTTATTTAACGTACAACATTTTCTCTTGGAGCAAGAAATGTCTTCATTGACAATTAAAGCTATGCAGCTAAGCGAGCGTCACACAGGACCATATCTAAGCGAAATACTGGAAATCTGTTGCTCAGATTGGAACATTGACAAAACGCAAGTAACAGCTATTGTCACAGACAATGGTACATATGTTAAAAAAAGCTGCTGAGATAACGTTTGGGCCCAAAAGTCACCTACCCTGTTTTGCGCACACGCTTAATCTTATTGCTCGATCGGCCATCCAAAGGGAATCCGTAAATGGATGTATTTCCAAAATGAAATCAATCGTTACTTTTTTTTAACCATAGCGGTGTGGCCAGCGACCATTTAAGGAAAGCAACAGATAAAGTACTGATTCAGGATGTTCCAACGAGATGGAACAGTACATATTATATGATAGAGCGCTTTTTGGAGTTCAAAACGCAAGTGAACGACGTTTTACTGAGTATTCCAAATGACCAAATGTTGCTTACCGGAAAGGAATTTGAGCTGTTAAACAATGTGCTTACAATGCTACGCCCCCTTGAGGAAGCAACGAAAATTGTCAGCGGAGACAAATATTGCACGGCCAGTACTGTCATACCCATTGTCAACATCATCAAAGACAAATTAGAAAAATTAAGTGACAACACAACAGAAGCGAAGGATATTAAGCAGTTCCTGCTTCTCGAAATTGAAAGGCGAATGGGATCGATTGAGCAGGTATATTTTAAATACTCTTAATTTGTAGTTTCGTTTAATATATATTTGTAATGTATTGTTTTAGGTATCGATTCTAGCAATGGCCACGTTGCTTGATACTAGATTTAAAAAAATACATTTTAAAGATCCAGTCGCATGTGCCAATGCACTCACAAAAATTAAATCTCTGTTTAAACAAAACGAAAGCAAAGAGGTCATACCACCGACAACAGGCAACTCGGATTCTTTTTTGGAACCACCATCACCAGCTCGCTCAGTGTCACAACCCGAATGTGGATATGGACGTAGAAATGAGCTCTTATCTGCGAATGCCGCTTACTTCCTTCGAAAGTAATCCATTATCTATTTGGGAAAGAATAAAATGTACATATCCTAATTTGTACAGAATTGCTATGCAATTTTTGCCAGTGATGGGATCATCCGTTCCCTCTGAACGGGTTTTTTTCAGCGGCTTCAAATATTTCGTGCCGTACGCGGAACAGACTAACACCTGAGCGACTAGGTCGAATTTTGTTCCTCCTAAGCATTGATAAAAAATATTTTTATACCCTGAACCCATTGAAAATGGGAAATCAGGGTATAATGTTTTTGTTGAAATGTATGTAACAGGCAGAAGGAGGCGTGGCAGACCCCATAAAGTATATATATTCTTGATCAGGATGACAAGCCGAGTTGATATAGCCATGTCCGTCTGTCCGTCTGTCTGTCCGTCTGTCCGTCCGTCCGTCTGTCCGTCAGTCCGTATGTTTGAACGCGTCGTTCTCAGAACCTACAAGAGCTAGAGACTTGAAATTTTTTATGTAGGTTCCTGTATATCACGAAAAGATCGAGTTTGTTTCAGAAATTCGATAACTGTTATCGTTTTATTGTTATCGATTAAAAACGAAAATCTAAATTAAGCTATAAAATTCTATCTAAATCATCTTTCTAGCTAGAGTCTTAAAATTTTGCATTTAGTGTTATGTAAGCCTTACGCAATTTAGGTTTTTGTTAAATTTTGGGTTCCACGCCCCCTTCGCCTCAAATTTGTAACTCCCGTATATCAAATACTAGAGACTTGTGCTTTGGCATATACATACATATGGATGACATGATTACGCCCAACAAGTTTGATCAAAATCGTTGGTCTAGAAAAAAAGTTATTAAACATTTAATTTCCCATAACATTGCCATGCAAAACAGCCAAACAACAGCTGACGCACCGACTTGCGCTTGTGTATGCGTGCGCCTGTGTAGTGTGTGTGTGTATGTGTTGCGTGTAATGAACATATATATACTTATGTATGTTAAAGAAATGGAGATTGCTTGGAATTGCGGTTCTTCGCAGGGTTCAGGGTATACCTTAGTCGAGCGGTCTCGACTAGAGTTTTCTTACTTGTTTTTAATTGTTTCTTTTTAATAATTTATAAGATAGTTTATTAATTGAAATGTAAGAGACTGCTATGAAAGCATACGTTTTTTTGTTGTTGTTGAGGTTTAATAATTTTTAAGATCTATATTCATGAGATTCAAGATTGCTATAAGTTTTTTATTTTTTAAGTTTAAAATAATTTAAGTTTAATAATAACGCTATGAAAGCACTTATGAAGTAGCTTTAAAACCTTAAAAAAACGATTCTTAATAAAATGGGGAAATACATCGATGCATCGAAGTTTTGAACCGATGTATAAACCCAACATCGATGTTTTTACTCAAATTTACATCACTAAGTTCAGGGTATAAAAATGTCAGACAATAAGATCACCAAATTAGATAATAATTACAAATAATTGTTAGAATTAAGCTACCTTAGACTCGTTTGGAGCAGAGTTCAAAGAATACTGTACTAAGGTTAGGGGGCATAGAGGTAGGTTAGGGGGAAAGGACCCCGACAACCCAACTAGCAGGCAAGAGCAAAACTAGAGTACGCACTTAAGACCCGCCTACATACTCGCACACTACAACTGTACGATATACAAGCTCATAATATTTTCCACGCCACCTGTGGGCGTATACGGCATAACAAGTCGATCTTGCGATGTTAACCCGAATATATAAACCAGTCTCAAGTCTCTAGTATCAATAGTGATAAATATATAACAGAATTAGTAAAATCACTACATATTTAGATCCGATTTTCCACGCCCATTGTATGTTTGGCCATATGTTCTTTCGGCCATCTTTATAGGATAGTAACAGTAACCCACGTGTCAAATTTGGGCGTTCTAGCTTTAAAACTGTAGAAGATTCAGTTTGAACCGATTAGTGTTTCCGAAGTAGTGTTTCTGAGATACAGGAAAATTCATTATCCGATTTCCCACGCCTCTAGTGGGCGTAACGGGAAAATCTTGACGCTTTATTTAACGAGAGTATTCATAAGTATATATTCCAAATTTCAAATCTCTAGCTTCAATAGCGTGAAAATGGTTTGCGTTCATAAGGACAAACGGACAGAAGGATATACGGACGGACAGCATGACAGACATTGAACAAAACCAATATACTTATTTCACATAAAAATTTAATAATTGAAGATCTATGAAAAAATCTTAATATAAAAAATGTTACTTCTACCGCACATCATCACCAGACTGTGGGTACCGTGGAGCGAAACTACCGAGCACTTAAGGAGTTCATCCGTTCACACATCAGTCAACAAAACTGGTTGGGATAAGATAGATTGGAATGTATGGCTACAATAGTTCGTATATTTCTTTAACATAACACGCTCCATGGCACATGAGTTAGTACAGATAACATAAAGCCACTTTTATTGAAAAATGAAACAGGTCAAAAGCTAGATTTTATATATAGTATAATATACTAGACCCATACCATAACGAATACACATACATATATATTCCACACAGCGACGCGAGTACGGTAAGAACGACACTCGCGATTGGAAAGGGTCAAAGGCCTGCAATGGTACGTCTCGCTCGCCATTACCGATTCAGCAAATTACTCGCGTCGCACTCACTTTCACGCGATCGGACATCGCACGGCATCGGACGGCATCGCACAAATTCAGGCGATGTTGCCGTCAATGCGGACACGAGGAGGAGACAGCCGCTTCAGAGCCGAATTATAATTATTTATTTCACATTAAAAGTGGTCTTAGCCTAAATTAATTATGTATAAAAAGTTCTGACGCTGAGTGCAGTGAGAGAACGAAGTATACTTATATATATGTATATGCATATGGCATATGCATTAGGCAGGCGGCATAAGGCTTAGGCGAATTACAGACGCGGCATATCCCACGCTGCTGGTCAGTCCACATATAAGCGGCTGAACTTACTTAAGTTGAGCATATGACGCAAAACTATTTGAAATACTCTATATTGTATTATTAATATGCTCTGCTAACTGTGCAATTTGACTCAGCAACTGAAGTCAGTCTGCAAGGCGACGATAATATGAGACATTAAATGTTTAATAACTTTTTCTCTAGACCAACGATATTCATCAAACTTGTTGGGCATGATCATGTATATATGTATGTATGTGACAAAGCATAAGTCTCTAGTACTTGAAATACGTGTTTTACAAATTTGAGGCCAAGGGGGGCGTGGCATCCAAAATTTACCAAAATCCGAAATTGTGTAAGGCTCAAATTACGCTAAATGCAAAAATTTGAAGACGCTAGCTATAAAAAAATAAAATATAATTTTATAACTAAATAAAGATATCGGTTTTTAAATGTTTAAACGTAACATATTGGCCAAGCAACTAAGATGGAAGAAGTTAAGATCCTGTAAGCATTGATGATTGATTGTGTTAGAATAAGAAAGGCAAAGTTTTACGTCATCAGCATATATTAAGATCTTTGAATAAGAAATACTACTGGGAAGGTCGTTGATAAATAATGTATAAGGTAAAGGCCCGAGATGACTACCCTGAAGTACACCTGAAAGAAGGAAGATTTGTTTCGAAACAGATGTTCTCAAAACAACTCTTTGGCTTCTACCCTGTAAGTAGAATGACACCCAAGATAAGAGTTTAGTAGAAAAACCTATGAGATCAAGCTTATGAAGTAATACTTCATAGTGAACTGAATCAAATGCTTTGCTGAAATCTGTATATATAACATTAATTGCATTTTATTTAAAAAACTTTCGTTTACTAGGGAAGTAAATTCTAGCAGATTAATAGAGGTTGATGGATTAAGAACAAAGCCATGTTGGAATGGCGAAATAATTGATTTACAAAAATGTAAAATTGAAGTTATTATTTTTACAAATAACTTCGGAAAGGTCGATAGTTTGGCAATACCCTTGTAATTTGAAATGTCAGAGCTCCCACCTTTTTATACCCTGAACCCATTGAAAATGGGAAATCAGGGTATAATGTTTTTGTTGAAATGTATGTAACAGGCAGAAGGAGGCGTGGCAGACCCCATAAAGTTATATTCTTGATCAGGGAGACAGTGTGAACGCGTCGATCTCAGAATATATAAGAGCTAGAGACTTAAAATTTTTATTTAGATCCCTATATAGAGTAAGCAGATCAAGTTTGTTTCAAAAAAACGATAACATCTGTCGTTTTAATGTTATCGACTAAAAACGTTATCAGAATGAAGTTATTAAATTATATCTCCTACGATTAAAAAAATTATCGAATGTTAGGTTTAAAATTAGAGTACTCAAATTTTTTTGTATGTTTTATATTTTTGTTATATAATTTTGATTTTTGTTAAATTTTGGATACCGGCTCCAAATTACCCCAAATATTTAAACTGAGCCTATTTGCCCGCATAGCCATTACATTAATGAGGTTTGCTTTTTAAAAGATTGGAAAAATGTAATAACATATGTTGAACATTAGCAGAAAATTTCATTTAAATTCATTAATTAGCGCAGAAGTTATTAAACAAAACATTTGGCCAATCGGCCAAACACGTGACCAGCAACGCTAAGCAAATTGTTTTCCTATACATGTGCACACATACACACAAACTCATGGAACTGCGTGCATCTAGAAAATTCTAAAACCCGCAAGTTTTAGTGTACATATTTCCAATAGATGGGGCTATGATTTGCGAATTATCAGCTGTTCAATTGAATCGAAACATGGATTGCACTATTATATCGAACCATAGATAGCGCTATTGGCTTAACAATTGAAAATGAATTGCGGTTATACTAAATGCTAATTTTGCAGTATTTTTAAAAACGCAGATATCACGGGGTTCAGGGTATCTCCTAGTCGGGACGCCCGTCTAGAGTTTTCTTACTTGTTTATATAGAGGGATAATGAAAAACTCTTTCCAAATAGACGGGAACACAGAGGTTTCCAGAGAGCTTTTTCTATATAACACAACTAGATTTCATTGACCGAATGTTTGAAATCAGAGAATCTAGGGAAATATTGGAAGCGTTAATAATATTTATATAAAAAAATATAATAATGGTAAGAAGTTTTATAGGGGTCTACAGGTGAGTATGTTGATTGGAACAAATCAGCAAAAATATCAGAGGAATCATGATCATTGCAAGAATTGGTAGACTCAAGAAAAAATGTGCAAGGTAAACTAGAAGACTTACGTTTCGTATTCACAAAGGAGAACAAATTTTTTAGGGTCACGAGCAAACCGCCTTTTGCAACGCAAAAGGTAATTCTCATAGCAACGGGAATTTAATATGTTAAAATTCGACTTGGATATGGAACATTTAGACCAGTTAATAGTGGAGATGCAATTTTAAAACATTTAGACAATGTTTCCTATATTCAAAAAAGCGTCTAAGTAAACCATGGAGATTGATTATAAAAAGGCACAGGGAGACACATAGGAACACACTCACCAATAAGACAGTTTAAAATGTTATAGAAAATAGTTGTTGCACAATTAACATCAACGGACAATGATACCTCCAATGTAGAATAATGAATATCCTCACGTAAAAACAAGTAAGAACGTTGCTGTCGGACGCAACCGACAGCGAAATACTATTTCACGTCCCAGCAGCCCACAGGGGCCTCTATCACATTAAATTTTTTTTTTAAATTTAACCTTAAATCCCCACTTTCGCCGCTCAAATTAGCTGCCGATTAAAAATTTTCATCGGAAGTGGCCAGACAGTTTTAATTAGGATCGAAGCATAGAACCCTTACTTTAGCAAAAATACGCACCTAAATCGAGAGAGATGGCATCTCTCAAAATGAGAGAGGTGGCAACTCTGAAAATGTGATTTAACTTCGTTGGCGAGCGTAGAGGTGTGGGCTCGAACCCCGGTGCGGTCATGTTGATACTTTTGTTATATTTTCTTTATTTAGTTATTTTGTATTAATATAATATTCTTTTTAAACATATATATATAATTTAACAAGTCAAAAGACAAGGTCAAAGGTCACAAAGTCATTATGTGGCGCGTTATTGGCTCAAAAGCTGCAGATGTTTCAGTTTTGATTTACCACGCCCCCAGTGGCCGTAGACAAATAATTTTGGCATGTGCATAGAGTGGGCGTTCAGGAATATAACTGTAAAGTTTGGATGCTTACATTCGAAAAATGCGAAAGTTACAGGGTATTTTTCTATATGTCACGCCCCTTTTGGGGCGTAACAATAATTTTTGGGGCATGGATAGAGGAGGCCCCCAGTAACTTAACATTCAATTTTGAAGCTTCTAGCACTAAAATTGTGGGAGACATAAGCTGATATTAGTTGCCACGCCCCCTGAAGGCGTAGATATATCCGCCATAGCTTTTTGATTGTGGGATGTTAACCCGAGTATATATACCAAGTCTCAAGTCTCTAGCATCAATAGCGCTCAAAATATAACAGAATTAGTAAAATCAGTATATATTCAGATCCGATTTTTTTAGGCGATCTTTGTAGGATCATAATAGTAATCAGCGTGTCAAATTGGAGAGTTATAGATATATCCGCCATAACTTTTTGATTTAGGGATGCCGACGTGACTGTTTAGTTAAAATCTCAACTCTCTAGCCCTTCTAGAAGTAGTGTTTCTGAGATACAGGAAAATGCATTTTCCGATTTGCCACGCCCCTAGTGGGCGTATCGGGAAAATCTTGACACTTTATCAGACGAGGGTATACACGAGTATATATTTCAAATTTCAAGTCTCTAGCTTCAATAGTGTGGAAATGGTTTGCGTTCATACGGACAGACGGACAAACGAATTTTGCACAAAACCAATATACTATATCACTACGTGAAATAGTATAACAAGTAAGAAAACTCTAGTCGCGGGTCTCGACTAGGAGATACCCTAAACCCCGCGCTATCTGCGTTTTTTAAAATACTGCATAATTCGCATTTCGTAAAAACGCACAGAAAACTAAATTCAATTCATTTTCAATTGTTTAGCCAATAGAGCGCTCTATGGTTCGATAGAAAGCACCATCCATGTTTCGATTTATTGAACAGCTGATAATTCGCAAATCACAGCGCCATCAATTGGAAACATGTACACTGAAACTTGCGGGTTTTAGAATCGCTAGATGCACGCAGCTCAATATGTATGTGTGTATGTGTGCACATGTATAGGAAAACAATTTGTTTTGCGTTGCTGGTCACGTATTTGGCCGATTGGCCAAATGTTTTGCTTAATAACTTCTGTCTTAATTAATGAATTTGAATGAAATTTTCAGCTTATGTTCAACATATTTTATTATATTTTTTCCAATTTTTTTAAAATGTAAACCCATTTACTGGCTTTGAGTGCAACTAACCTCAATTTAAATATTTGGGGGAAATTTGGAGCCGGTATCAAAAATTTAACAAAAATCCAAAATTATATAAAATAAATATTACAAAAAAAAATTGGGAACTTTACCTATAAAGACGTGGGAGATATAATTTTATAACTAACATTCGATAATGTTTTTAATCGATAACATAAAACTAAAATAGTTATCGACTTTTTTTAACAAACTCGATCTTTTCGTGCTATTCACGGACCTACATAAAAAATTTCAAGTCTCTAGCTCTTATAGGTTTTGAGAACGACGCGTTCATACATACGGACAGACGGACGGACAGACGGACGAACAGACGGACGGACAGACGGACATGGCTATATCAACTCGGCTTGTCACCCTGATCAAGAATATATATACTTTATGGGGTCTGCAACGCCTCCTTCTCCCTGTTACATACATTTCAACAAAAACATTATACCCTGATTTCCCATTTTCAATGGGTTCAGGGTATAAAAAATATTTTTTTAAAGAACAACCTCACGGAATTATCATGGATCCGAGTGAATGTCAGAATCCGGGGGTGGGTGTCCATTGGGTGTATCTGCGCCGTAAGGAGGAGTTGATGTCTGTGGCCAAGAGTTCGGGCTAGAGAAAGACGGAAGGGTGAAGGAGCTGGGCAGGCGCTTAGCTAGCTTCATCCAAGGCGGTGGGCATTTCGCAGAGGTCTGGGCCCGGCTGGCCGTGTTAGAGTCTCAAGATGCCAAGGCGCTGGAGCACAGTCTAGGAAGTACCGTATCGGGACTTGGGCACCACTCTTGCCGGAAGTCCGAACCTGACTTAAGGGAGATCTCTCTCCGAGGGTCCCGGGGGGATAACGAAATGCGAGAGATTCGAGATAACGATGCGCGAGGGGGAGCCCAAGGTCGCGATCAACGACTGAGGTTAACGCGCTGACTCGGAAGTAGGATTGCTAGTGCAGATGGCCTACGTGGAGCACAAAGTCGGCCGCATAGGTGCAAAGCCGAACAGGTCCGAAGGTGGGGCTCGGCTGGAGCAGGTGTCGAGTGAGTCAATCCGCCGGAAGCGCGACCGAACAACCCGTTCCGGTCCCAGCCGATGAAGCTGCGGTCGGGTGAGCCGAGGGTCGACATTCCGATTGGCGCGAGGCCGGCCGAAGCCATACATCGGACGATGGCTCCGGGGAACCGGACTGGTTCTGACGCGCGTCGAGTATGTTTCCGATATTCGCAGCCAGGTCATTTTGCGCGAGAATGTCCTAACGAGCCAACAATGCGGGAAGGTAGGGAACGACACGCGAGACTGCTGTAGTCTTACAGACTCGGGAAACGGGCAAGGGCGTCCCCCTCAGGGAAGGGGCGACGCCAATCGATCGTAGGAGAGCTGCGTGGGCGTCCGTTGGTCATGAGTGAGGGTCGGATCGTAGCGCGAGTTAGGATTGCCGATCGCGAGATGGACGCTACGATCGACACAGGGGCTAGCCGCAGTTTCATGAACGGAGACTGCGTGCGGAGGAAGGCGCATCAGGTTGGCGGACAGGTCCTTGTGATGAGGCTGATGAGGGTGCAGGTAGATCTTGCCGGCAGGGCCGTGCAGATACCACTACTCATCATGCCTACCATATTAGACCAGTTCATCATAGGGATACATTTCCTGACCGACATGGGGACGACCGTGCGCTGTGGAGATGCCGAGCTAGATATGAGGGCGGAGACCGCTCCACCGGGGGACGAGTTGCCCTCCATCTCCAAGGATACGTCGTTAGAGGGTGCCCCGAGTGAAAGAAGGGAGACGCCTGCACGACGACCGAGGAGGAGGAAGCCAAGCCCCAGGATGACACCGCCAAGCGGTGAATATAGTGGTGTGGAGACGACAAACGAAAAAGAAACCACAAAAGAGCAGGCGGTGCGTGAGCGCTCGCCGGAGGCAGGTAGGATCGTGTGCGAGGACGAGGACGAGGTGGAGCCGAACGCAGAGGATGCGGAGTGGCCGGCCGATCTGGGAAGTGGGATCAAGAGATTATTTGTAATAACTTTATTACAACATAATTATCATCCAAAATTTAAATTTAGATTTTCAAAAATATTTTTCTTATAAAAAAAATACTTTTTTTTGCAATTAACAATTAACTTTGGCTGCGGCGGCAGGCTTGAACTTGCCCGCTGGTCCTACGCTCTGACGGACAAAATACACACGTAGGGGGATCTAGCGTCCGTTAGCACTTATGTATATGTTTTCCATACTTAAAACACAAAGAGTTCGGTTTCTTTACCCTCCTGCAGTGTCTTGTTTTACTTATAATTATTCAAATTAACAAAATGCTACTTATAACTAAATTACTACTAAATGTGAGGCGGCAGACTTAACGAACAGGTAGGGGTCGTCAAACTTCGGGGCCAGCTTCGCTGCGAAGCCTTCAGCTGCGTTGGACAGCTGGTGCTGACGCAGCGGGACTAGACTACCTAATCGTGGGCCTCCACTCGCGCCTGCGAAAATTATAATAACGCCCTTGGTCCTTCGACGCCTTTTGCAAGTTACTGAGTGCGATCGAGAAGATCTCTCACAGTCGATCCTGCCTTTCCTGAGCGCTGAGTTCCTTAGTCGCTGATCCCAGGGTCACCTCGTCATACATTGCGGTCGGCAAGCGTGGTTCCCGTCCCAACATCAGGAACGACGGGCTGAATCAAGTCGAGTCCGCCACACTGGAGTTGACTGCTAGCGCTATCTCAGACAGCAGCTCGTCCCACGAGATTTGATAGCCC
Organism: Drosophila repleta; assembly: GCA_018903745.1. Taxonomy (NCBI): domain Eukaryota; kingdom Metazoa; phylum Arthropoda; class Insecta; order Diptera; family Drosophilidae; genus Drosophila; species Drosophila repleta. The sequence goes on from JAEIGN010000644.1 coordinate 19,413, forward strand.
TCGATGAATAGCGCTATCATGGTCTTAACCGTGCGGTTCGTCCTCTCCGTTGGATTCTCCTGGGGGCAATTCGAGGCCGTATACTGCAGGTTGACTCCCAGTGATTCCATAAACGTCCGGAAACTCCTGCTCGCGAACTGCACCCCGTTGTCACATACGAAGGTCTTCGCCACTCTGAACCTGCCGAGAGAGTCGCGTCTGTCGCCCTCCTCAGGGGCACGAGTTCCACTCATTTGGCGAACGCATCATGGAACACTAACAGCATCGTGTTGCCATGCTTTGACCGAGGCGGAGGGCCCACTAAATCTGCGCATAGGACCGCCATCGGCTCAGCCACTTGCCTTGTTAACATCTGGCCGGCCGGTCGTCGCTGTTCGCTCTTGAACTTTTGGCACGGATCGCAGCACCTCACGTACCTAGCGGCGTCCCGAAACATGCCAGGCCAGTAGTAGCGCTGATGACCGGCCGTGGGGGCGTTGTGGCACTCATACACAGCTTCCACGGGATGTAGTCTTCTTCATCCGTCCGATGTACCAGATTCCTGTACTGCTGCCCGTTCTCTTCCACATAGTCGGTGAACTTCTCAGGCGCTCGAGCGATCCTCTCCCGCATCTTCGCGATCCACCTACACGTTGTTCCGCCTGCCACTGCCTGTTGGCTGATCTCAAGAGGTTGCCTCGAGAGGGCGTCGGCCACCACGTTCAGCTTCCCTCGCCGATACTGAACATCGAATTGGAATTGCTGCAATTCCAGCGCCCACCGAGCAATTCTTCCCGTAGGGCTCTCGATCGAGTTCAGACACTTGAGCGCCAGGTGGTCCGTTACCACCTCGAACCTGTAACCCTCCAGGTAACAGCGCATCATCCTGATTGCCCACACGATTGCCAGATACTCCTCTCGGTTGCCGATTAATTCGCCTCCGCTCGCAACAGCCTCTGACTCGTGTATGTTATACCCCGCTCTTCTCCCTCTACCGTCTATGTCAGCACGGCGCCCAGGCCATAATCGCTGGCGTCGGTCTGCAACACAAACTTAGAGGAGAAGTCTGGACATGACAAGACGGGCGCGATCGTCAACTTGTCCTTGAGCCTCTGGAGCGCCTCTTCTTGTTCTTGGTCCCAATTCCACCTTTCTTCAGGAGTGACGTCACCGGCTGCACCAGGGATGCGAAGTCCGGTACGAAACGCCTGTACCATGACGCCATCCCCAAACATTGCCGCAGCTCTTTGAGGTTTGAGGGAGCTGGGAGTTTCCGGATCGCCTCAACCTTGGCCGGATCCGTGCTGATCCCCTCCCCTTCACCACATGCCCCAGATAGGCTAACCTTTCTCTGAAGAAACTGTATTTCTTGCGATTAACTTTGAGGTTGGCTGCTCTCAACCTCCGAAACACCTCCTTCAAGTTCGCCATATGCTGCTGTTTATCGGCGCCTATCACCCCAATATCGTCCAGGTATGCGAACGCGTACGGCTCCATCTCCGGCCCTATGACCTTGTCGAGCGCCCTCTGAAACGTTGCCCCGGCCGAGTGCAAACCGAATGGCATCATCCGCCATTTAAACAAACCCCGCCCTGGCACAGTGAACGCCGTGCATTCCCTATTGTCCGCCGCCATAGGTATTTGCCAATAGCCGCTCTTTAGGCCTAAGGTCGAATTGACACGCGCGTGACGCAACCTCTCGAGGATGTAATTGATTCGAGGGACTGAATAAGCGTCTGGTATCGAATGAGCATTCCCCTGTCTTTTTCTTTACCAAGACTATTGGCGCACTGTGTGGACTCCTAGACGACTCAATTGCTCCAATTCGAAGCAGCTCCTCCACCTACTCGTCAATCACCTTCTGCACAGCGGGATTTTTGGGATAATACCTCTGCTTCAGTGGCTTATCATCCCTCATCCGGATGCTATGTTCGCCGACGTGAGACACCCCTTCGAGGTGTTCGAACAGTGCCAGTTCGTTCTCGAGGAATCTCTTGATCCCACTTTCCAGATCGGCCGGCCACTCCGCATCCTCTGCGTTGGGCTCCACCTCGTCCTCGCATCCGATCCTCCCTGTCTCCGGCGAGCGCTCACGCACCGCCTGCTCTTTTGTGGTTTCTTTTTCGTTTGTCGTCTCCACACCACTATATTCACCCCTTGGCGGTGTCATCCTGGGGCTTGGCTTCCTCCTCCTCGGTCGTCGTGCAGGCGTCTCCCTTCTTTCACTCGGGGCACCCTCTAACGACGTATCCTTGGAGATGGAGGGCAACTCGTCCCCCGGTGGAGCGGTCTCCGCCCTCATATCTAGCTCGGCATCTCCACAGCGCACGGTCGTCCCCATGTCGGTCAGGAAATGTATCCCTATAATGAACTGGTCTAATATGGTAGGCATGATGAGTAGTGGTATTTGCACGGCCCTGCCGGCAAGATCTACCTCCACCCTCACAAGGACCTGTCCGCCAACCTGATGCGCCTTCCTCCGCACGCAGTCTCCGTTCATGAAACTGCGGCTAGCCCCTGTGTCGATCGTAGCGTCCATCTCGCGATCGGCAATCCTAACTCGCGCTACGATCCGACCCTCACTCATGACCAACGGACGCCCACGCAGCTCTCCTACGATCGATTGGCGTCGCCCCTTCCCTGAGGGGGGACGCCCTTGCCCGTTTCCCGAGTCTGTTAGACTACAGCAGTCTCGCGTGTCGTTCCCTACCTTCCCGCATTGTTAGCTCGTTAGGACATTCTCGCGCAAAATGACCTGGCTGCGAATATCGGAAACATACTCGACGCGCGTCAGAACCAGTCCGGTTCCCCGGAGCCATCATCCGATGTATGGCTTCGGCCGGCCTCGCGCCAATCGGAATGTCGACCCTCGGCTCACCCGACCGCTGCTCCATCGGCTGGGACCGGAACGGGTTGTTCGGTCGCGCTTCCGGCGGATTGACTCACTCGACACCTGCTCCAGCCGAGCCCCACCTTCGGACCTGTTCGGCTTTGCACCTATGCGGCCGACTTTGTGCTCCACGTAGGCCATCTGCACTAGCAATCCTACTTCCGAGTCAGCGCGTTAACCTCAGTCGTTGATCGCGACCTTGGGCTCCCCTCGCGCATCGTTATCTCGAATCTCTCGCATTTCGTTATCCCCCGGGACCCTCGGAGAGAGATCTCCTTAAGTCAGGTTCGGACTTCCGGCAAGAGTGGTGCCCAAGTCCCGATACGGTACTTCCTAGACTGTGCTCCAGCGCCTTGGCATCTTGAGACTCTAACACGGCCAGCCGGGCCCAGACCTCTGCGAAATGCCCACCGCCTTGGATGAAGCTAGCTAAGCGCCTGCCCAGCTCCTTCACCCTTCCGTCTTTCTCTAGCCCGAACTCTTGGCCACAGACATCAACTCCTCCTTACGGCGCAGATACACCCAATGGACACCCACCCCCGGATTCTGACATTCACTCGGATCCATGATAATTCCGTGAGGTTGTTCTTTAAAAAAAAAATATTTTTTATACCCTGAACCCATTGAAAATGGGAAATCAGGGTATAATGTTTTTGTTGAAATGTATGTAACAGGGAGAAGGAGGCGTTGCAGACCCCATAAAGTATATATATTCTTGATCAGGGTGACAAGCCGAGTTGATATAGCCATGTCCGTCTGTCCGTCCGTCTGTTCGTCCGTCTGTCCGTCCGTCTGTCCGTATGTATGAACGCGTCGTTCTCAAAACCTATAAGAGCTAGAGACTTGAAATTTTTTATGTAGGTCCGTGAATAGCACGAAAAGATCGAGTTTGTTAAAAAAAAGTCGATAACTATTTTAGTTTTATGTTATCGATTAAAAACATTATCGAATGTTAGTTATAAAATTATATCTCCCACGTCTTTATAGGTAAAGTTCCCAATTTTTTTTGTAATATTTATTTTATATAATTTTGGATTTTTGTTAAATTTTTGATACCGGCTCCAAATTTCCCCAAATATTTAAATTGAGGTTAGTTGCACTCAAAGCCAGTAAATGGGTTTACATTTTAAAAAATTGGAAAAAATATAATAAAATATGTTGAACATAAGCTGAAAATTTCATTCAAATTCATTAATTAAGACAGAAGTTATTAAGCAAAACATTTGGCCAATCGGCCAAATACGTGACCAGCAACGCAAAACAAATTGTTTTCCTATACATGTGCACACATACACACATACATATTGAGCTGCGTGCATCTAGCGATTCTAAAACCCGCAAGTTTCAGTGTACATGTTTCCAATTGATGGCGCTGTGATTTGCGAATTATCAGCTGTTCAATAAATCGAAACATGGATGGTGCTTTCTATCGAACCATAGAGCGCTCTATTGGCTAAACAATTGAAAATGAATTGAATTTAGTTTTCTGTGCGTTTTTACGAAATGCGAATTATGCAGTATTTTAAAAAACGCAGATAGCGCGGGGTTTAGGGTATCTCCTAGTCGAGACCCGCGACTAGAGTTTTCTTACTTGTTATACTATTTCACGTAGTGATATAGTATATTGGTTTTGTGCAAAATTCGTTTGTCCGTCTGTCCGTATGAACGCAAACCATTTCCACACTATTGAAGCTAGAGACTTGAAATTTGAAATATATACTCGTGTATACCCTCGTCTGATAAAGTGTCAAGATTTTCCCGATACGCCCACTAGGGGCGTGGCAAATCGGAAAATGCATTTTCCTGTATCTCAGAAACACTACTTCTAGAAGGGCTAGAGAGTTGAGATTTTAACTGAACAGTCACGTCGGCATCCCTAAATCAAAAAGTTATGGCGGATATATCTATAACTCTCCAATTTGACACGCTGATTACTATTATGATCCTACAAAGATCGCCTAAAAAAATCGGATCTGAATATATACTGATTTTACTAATTCTGTTATATTTTGAGCGCTATTGATGCTAGAGACTTGAGACTTGGTATATATACTCGGGTTAACATCCCACAATCAAAAAGCTATGGCGGATATATCTACGCCCACAGGGGGCGTGGCAACTAATATTAGCTTATATCTCCTACAGTTTTAGTGCTAGAAGCTTCAAAATTGAATGTTAAGTTACTGGGGGTCTCCTCTATCTCCTCTATCCCTAAAAATTATTGTTACGCCCCAAAAGGGGCATGCCGTATAAAAAATAACCTGTAATAATTACTTTGTGACCTTTGACCTTGTCTTTTGATTTGTCAAATTATATATATATATGTTTGAAAAGAATATTTTATTAATACAAAATAACTAAATAAAGAATATTTAACAAAAATATCAACATGACCGCACCGGGGTTCGAGCCCACACCTCTACGCTCGCCAACGAACTTAAATTAACTTGCCACCTCTCTCATTTTGAGAGATGCCATCTCTCTCAATTTAGGTGCGTGTTTTTGCTAAGGTAAAAGTTCTAAGCTTCGATCCTAACTGAAACTGTCTGGCCACCTCCAATGAAAAGTTTTAATCTCCAGCTAATTTGAGTGGCGACAGTGGGTATTTAAGGTTAATTCTAAAAAAATATAATGTGATAGAGGCCCCTGTGGGCTGCTGGGACGTGAAAGAGTATTTCGCTGTCGGTTGCGTCCGACTGCAACGTTCTTACTTGTTTTTTATTTATTTTATTTAGTTTTATTTATTTTATTAATTTAAATTTATTAAATTAATTTATTTTAATTTTTAATTTAATATTATTTCATTTATTTTATTTAATTTTATTTCTTTAAATTTTTATTCATTTAAATTTTTTATTTTATTTTATTTGTTTTTATTTAATTTTATTTATTTTTATTTTATTTTTATTTTATTCATTTAAATTTTTATTAAAATTTTTATTTTATTTTTTATTTTATTTTATTTTATTTTATTTATTTAAAATATTTTATTTTGCTCATTTTATCATGGCCTCGGCCCACTGCTCCCCACTGCTCCCCACGCGGTCTCGACCCACGGCCAGCCTCGCTCTCCGACACACGCACCGCGATCAGCCAACGGCAACGACAATGCTCTCCCTCGCACGCCGATCACAAGCCTGCCTTCGCTTCTGTGTGTGTGGCTGGCTGCCGTCGCTCTCTTTTCTCAAGCTCGCCCGCCGTTGCTGGGCTCGCCAACCGCTATTTTCCTCTCCTCTTTGCTCACTCGTGCCGTTCTTTTCCTAAGCCTTATGCACGCAGGTTTTTCCCTTTCTCTTCCCTATGCTTTGCCTATGCCCGCTAACTCAAATGTTCGAGACTGCACCGAAATTTGCAACACCTTTCCCCCGCCCCGTTTTGCTTGCGTCCCTGACGCCTACACTCGCAATTTCTTTACCCTTTATTTCACTTATCTGTATACACGACTAACGGTTCTTTTATCCTCCTTCAGTGTCTCCTTTCCTTGTTTTACTTAACTTTAACTTTCCACTTGTCTAAGTCTTCACTTTCACTTGTGTCTTCCTCTTAACTGGCGGCTATACGCCCTCACCTTCTCGCAATTTGCTCCAGCATCTTCACTCTCTCGCGGTCACACTCTGACCGCCCTACTCGCACCTAATCTTCTCTATTTATCTCCTAATCAAATCCGTCCGTCCGTCCGTCCGTCCGTTCGTCTGTCCGTATGTATGAACGCGTCGTTCTCAGAACCTACAAGAGCTAGAGACTTAAAATTTCTTATGTAGGTTCGTGTACATCACGATTCAATCAAGTTTGTTTCAAATAATAGATAACTATCATCGTTTTAATGTTATCGATTAAAAACCGATATCTTCATTTAGTTATAAAATTCTATTTAATTCATCTTAATAGCTAGAATACGAAATTTCGGTTTTTGTTAAATTTTTGGGTGCCACGCCCCCTTTGCCTCAAATTTGTAACTCCCGTATATCAAATACTAGAGACTTGTGTGTGCTTTGACACATACATACATATGGATGACATGATCACGCCCAGCAAGTTTGATCAAAATCGTTGGTCTAGAAAAAAGTAATTAAACATTTAATTTCCCTTAAAATTGGCATGCAAATAGCAGCCAAAGAACAGCTGACGCTCCGACTTGCGCTTGTGTGTGCGTGCGCCTGTGCGTGTGTGTGTATATTTTGCTTGTAATTAACGTACATATGCAAGTGTATATAAAAGAAACAAAGAATGCTTGGAATAGCGGTTCTTCGCAGGGTTCAGGGTATACCCTAGTCGAGCGGTCTCGACTAGAGTTTTCTTACTTGTTTGTTTTTTTTTTTTTTTTTTTAAGAGCAATTCATATATTCCTTCATATATTTCCTTACACAATTTTATTTCTCCATTTATTCTACTTGTTAAGCTGGTTTTGTTGTAGTGTAAAGTAAAGTTGTTGTAATTTAAAGGTTGGCTCGTGTAGTTTAAAGTTGTGTGGTTGTAGTTTAAAGCTTGTGAAGGTACGTTTTTCCAGCTGGGGCAGACTTAGCCTGGCCCAGAGTTACCTACAAGACAATTTATAGGATGCTGGGACGCACTGGGGTAGGGACGGGAAATACGGCAACTCACGGCCGCTGGCGGAGCTACTCTCGCCTGGGAGTAGCGCGACAGCGATTGCTGCACCGCGCCGATCAACTTTGGCTGCGGCGGCAGGCTCGAACTTGCCCGCTGGTCCTACGCTCTGACGGACAAAATACACACGTAGGGGATCTAGCGTCCGTTATGTATGTTTGTTATGTTATGTACATGTATATGTTTTCCGAAATTAAAGCACAAAGAGTTCGGTTTCTTTACCCTTCTGCAGTGTCTTGTTTTACTTATAATTATTCAAATTAAACTTATTAACTTATTATTTAACAAAATGCTACTTATAACTAAATTACTACTAAATGTGAGGCGGCAGATTTATTGCCGCTTTACAAGCTGAGTTGTTGTAGTTTAATGCAGAGTTGTTGTAGTTTAAAGTGGAATTGTTGTAGTTTAAAGCAGAGTTGTTGTAGTTCAAACAGAATTGTTTTTTTAGTTTAAAGTTGTGTAGTTGTAATTTAAAACAGAGTTATTAGAGTTTAAACTGCGTTGTTTTAATTTAAAGTTGAGTTGTGGTAATTTAAAACAGAAATATTGTAGTTTGCGCTCACTACACAAAACACAGAACACCTTTTTAAACTTTCGCACTTATTCTCGCTGCTGCGTCGAACTGTCTCTGCTTAATTCTACTCACTTTCTGCCTCGTTTACCGATTACCTAATCTCCTAGCTAAGCTGTACCGTAGCTACGATCGTGCTTACCCGCTTGCAGTACCATCGTATAATCTGCCACTCGTACGATTTTTCTGTTCTCCACTGCGACTTCCCCCTCCTTTATTTATTTATTTTATTATTGTATCATTTATTTTTTTGTTTTTTTTTATTTTTATTATGTTATTATATTATTTATATGTTATTATTAATATGTTCTTTTATTTTATTTATTTTAGTCTATCTTTTTATTTACGAGCCCATGATATATTTTAGCTGGGATAAACACCGGCGACAGCTTGTAGTTGATTTTCTTAACAGCATTACTCTGTGTAAAGTTTAGGGCATATGCCGAATTGCCTACGTTTAATTGTATATTACGACTACGCAAATTATAGCGACTGGCGTTAGCTTCATGAGCTTCACTTATATTTTGTCTTGCGTGATGTCGTTGCCATTGTAATCTATCTTGCGGGTTCAATTTTATGTCGTCACGTAAAAGGTCTAAGTTAAGTAAAAGTGAATAATCTTTTCCATTTAATATCATATTTTGCCCAAGTCGAGAAAATATGGAGAATACCCTTCTGTGTAAAGTAGTTCTCCACTAATAGCATTCAAATTAACATCCCAATTAGTGAGTTCCTGTCCAATGTAGACTCTTTCTGCGGATAAAACTGACCTAGTTAATCGCTCGTTAGCATTGGACTGTGGCGAATAAATAGCCGTGCACTTCTGCGTTACCCCAAAAACTGGTTAAGAATGCCTGGAAGATACTAGACTTGAAATGTGAACCGTTTTCCGTGAGTATCGTTTCTGGCACACCGAAGCAGTAAAATATAGTTCCTTCTAAAAATTTTCAAATTTTAGACGCCGTGAACTTATTAACTTGTAGGGTTATGTCTGTGTAGCTCATAGTGTTTTATATCTGTTGTAGTTAATTAAACTATTGCTAAAAGCGTTTGATTATGGACAGTACTTATACTGAAATAAGTTTACTGTAGTTCCAAAACTGATTGCATTCTACAAATTGTGTGATTTATATTTCATTTGGTTGCTTTGACTCATGTTCGGCTGTGGCTGTTTGTGTGTGTGTAGTCTGAGCATTGTGGGCAGCTTTGTTCTTGGTAATATTGACGATAGTATTCGGGATAAGAAACTAATTGATTATATTATTATAGCAGAAAAATTCATTTTCCGAATTGCCACGCCTCTAGTGGGCGTATCGGGAAAATCTTGACGCTTATTTGACGAGAGTATTCATATTATATATTCCAAATTTCAAATCTCTAGCTTCCATAGCGTGAAAATGGTTTGCGTTCATAAGGACAAACGGACAGAAGGATATACGGACGTACAGCATGACAGAAATTGCACAAAACCAATATACTTATTTCACATAAAAATTTAATAATTGAAGATCTATGTAAAAATCGGAATATAAAAAATGTAACTTCTACCGCACATCATCACCAGACTGTGGGTACCGTGGAACGAAACTACCGAGCACTTAAGAAGCTCATCCGTTCACACATCAGTCAACAAAACTGGTTGGGATAAGATAGATTGGAATGTATGGCTACAATAGTTCGTATATTTCTTTAACACAACACGCTCCATGGCACATGAGTTAGTACAGATAACATAAAGCCACTTTTATTGAAAAATGAAACAGGTCATAAGCTAGATTTTTAATATATAATATAATATACTAGACCCATACCATAACGAATACACATACATATATACAAAAAAAATATTATAAAAGTAACAATATTAGGAAAAAACCTTAATACATTTATATAAAGTGTTCCACACAGCGACGCGAGTACGGTAAGAACGACACTCGCGATTGGAAAGGGTCAAAGGCCTGCGATGGTACGTCTCGCTCGCCCTTACCGATTCAGCGAATTACTCGACTCGATTTACCTCATCTCCAATGGTCGTAGATACATCCTGTTTAGCTTTTCGATCGTGATATGTCGACGTGAGTGATGATTCTAAATCTCAACTATCTAGCCCTTCTAGAATAAGTGTTTCTGAGATACAGAATATGCATTTTCCGATGTGCCACGCCTCTAGTGGGCGTATCGGGAAAATTTTGACACTTTATTAGACGACAGTATACACCAGTAAATATTACAAATTTAAAGTCTCTATCTTATATAGCGTGGAAATGGTTTGCGTTTATACGTACAAACGGATTTTGTACAACCAATATACTATTTACAAAAATTTTTATAACCTAAAACAAACAGATCAATATTTAACAAGTAAGAACGTTGCTGTCGGACGCAACCGACAGCGAAATACTATTTCACGTCCCAGCAGCACACAGGGGCATCTATCACATTATATTTTTTAAAATTTAACCTTAAATCCCCACATTCGCTGCTCAAATTAGCTGCAGACTAAAACTTTTCATTGGAGGTGGCCAGACAGTTTCAATTAGGATCGAACCCTTACCTTAGCAAAAACACGCACCTAAATCGAGAGAGATGGCATCTCTCAAAATGAGAGAGGTGGCAACTCTGAAAATGTGATTTAAGTTGATTGGCGAGCGTAGAGGTGTGGGCTCGAACCCCGGTGCGGTCATGTTGATATTTTTGTTATATTTTCCTTATTTAGTTATTTTGTATTAATAAAATATTCTTTTCAAACATATATATATAATTTAACAAATCAAAAGACAAGGTCAAAGGTCACAAAGTCATTATGTGGCGCGTTATTGGCTCAGAAGCTGCAGATTTTTCAGTTTTGATTTGCCACGCCCCCAGTGGCCGTAGACAAATAATTTTTGGCATGTGCATAGAGTGGGCGTTCAGGAATATAACTGTAAAGTTTGGATGCTTACATTCGAAAAATGCGAAAATTACAGGGTATTTTTCTGTATGTCACGCCCCTTTTGGGGCGTAACAATAATTTTTGGGGCATCGATAGAGGAGGCCCCCAGTAACTTAACATTCATTTTGAAGCTTCTAGCACTAAAACTGTGGGAGATATAAGCTGATATTAGTTGCCACGCCCCCTGAAGGCGTAAATATATCCGCCATAGCTTTTCGATTGTGGGATGTTAACCTGAGTATATATACCAAGTCTCAAGTCTCTAGCATCAATAGTGCTCAAAATATAACGAAACTAGTAAAATCACTATATTTTCAGATCCGATTTGCCACGCCCCTAGTAGGCGTGGCCATAAATTTTTTTGGGCGATCCTTATAGGAGCGTAACAGTAACCCACGTGCCAAATTTGGGCGTTCTAGCTTTAAAACTGTAGAAGATACAGTTTGACCCAATTTGCCACGCCCCCAATGGGCGTAGATATATCCGCCATAGCTTTTTGATTTTGGGATGTCGACATGAGTGTTCAGTTAAAATCTCAACTGTCTAGCTCTTCTAGAAGTAGTGTTTCTGAGATACAGGAAAATGCATTTTCCGATTTGCCACGCCCCTAGTGGGCGTATCGGGAAAATCTTGACACTTTATCAGACGAGGGTATACACGAGTATATATTTCAAATTTCTCTAGCTTCAATAGCGTGGAAATGGTTTGCGTTCATACGGACAGACGTACAGACGGGAGGGACAGCATGACGGACATTGCACAAACCCAATATACTAGTTTACTACGTGAAATAGTATAAAAATATTACCAACCAGTTGGGGGTATTTTAAGATAATCTTGTAAACATTGATGATTGATTTACGTCATTAGCATACATGAAGATCTTTGAATAAGAGATACAACTGGGAAGTTCGTTCATAAATAGTATAAAAAGTAAAGGTCCGAGATGACTGGCATGAGGTACACCTGAAAGAACGAAGATTTGTTTCGAAAAAGTGGTTCTCAAAACAATTCTTTAGGTTCTACCCTATATATAGGATGACATCTGTTCATTCATTTGACAGGGCATAATGTCAGGCTGTAGGTATGTGAGGTGCATGAAATTAATTAGGACACTGTAAAGAGCAGGACAAGAGCGACGAGAGCGGGAGCAAGTGCTCTCGCTAGCTGTTCGGGCTCCTGTACTAGCTCTCTGCCCACTAGCTTAAGTTTGAATTTACATTAAATCAGTACTCAAAAGACTTCGCTATGGGCAAGCTGCTTGTCGAAGACCACAAGTTGCTGTTTATACCCTGAACCCATTGAAAATGGGAAATCAGGGTATAATGTTTTTGTTGAAATGTATGTAACAGGCAGAAGGAGGCGTGGCAGACCTCATAAAGTACATATATTCTTGATCAGGGAGACAAGCCAAGTCGATTAAGCCCTGTCCGTCTGTCTGTCCGTATGTATGATAGCGTGAAGTTATCTTATTTACAGTTCCACAAGCCACAATGCATTGATATGCTTCTCGGTACCCATATCTTTGTTGATGTATTAAGAGAAGGCCGAACAAAGGGAACTACCAACAGTTCAACACTCCAGCTTCGTTCGAAAGTTCTGGGAGTTAGAAGATAAGCCAAATACAATTAATTCAAATGGTTCAGGGTATAACAAGTATGAGAACTCTAGTCGGGGGTGCCGACTAGGAGATACCCTAAACCCCGCGCTATCTGCGTTTTTTAAAATACTGCATAATTAAACGAACAGAAATCTAAAGTCAATTCATTTTCAACTGTTTAGCCAATAGCGCCATCTATATTTCGATAGAATAGCGCCATCCATGTTTCGATTTATTGAACAGCTGATAATTAACAAATCATAGCGCCATCTATTGAAAATATGTACACTAAAACTTGCGGGTCTTAGAATTTTCTACTTGCGAGAAGTTCAATGTGTGTGTGTGTGTGTATGTGTGCATATGTATAGGAAAACAATTTGCTTTGCGTTGCTGGTCACGTTTTTGGCCGATTGGCCAAATGTTTTGTTTAATAACTTCTGCGCGAATTAATGGATTTGAATTAAATTTTCAGCTTATGTTCAACATATTTTATTATATATTTTCCAATTTTTAAAAATGTAAACCCATTCATTTACTGGCTTTGAGTGCGAAATCCGGTTAGATTAAAAAAATATAAAATGTCAAAAAAAAAAAAAATTGGGGACTCATGATATATATAATGAACATTAAAAAAAAAAATATTTTATATATTTATTATTTGTTTCGTTTAATATTTTCCTGTATAGCACGATAAGATCAATTTTGTTGAAAAAATCGATAACTGTCTTAATTTTAATGTTATCGATTAAAAACGAAATCGATATTCAGTTATATAATTCTATATAATCCATCTTTATAGCTAGAGTCTCCAAATTTTGCACTTAGTGTTATGTGAGCCTTATACAATTTCGGTTTTTGTTAAATTTTGGATGCCACGCCCCTTCGCCTCAAATTTGTAACTCCCGTATATCAAATACTAGAGACTTGTGTGTGCTTTAGCACATACACACATATGGATGACAAGATCACGCCCAACAAGTTTGATCAAAATCGTTGGTCTAGAAAAAAAGTTATTAAACATTTAATTTCCCATAACATCGCATGCAAATAGCAGCCAAAGAACAGCTGACGCACCGACTTGCGCTTTTGTGTGCTTGCGCCTGTGTATGTGTGTGTGTATGTTTTGTATATAAAAGAAACGAAGAATGCAGGGTTCAGGGTATACCCTAGTCGAGCGGTCTCGACTAGAGTTTTCTTACTTGTTTTTCTACTGGAGATGTAGTAAGTTCACATATCGAATGCTCACTGCACTCAGTGGTGCATAAATATTATTGCTATAAATCTGCCTCCTCACATTTAGTAATAAATTAGTTATATAGTTCATAAGTATAGATAGTAGGAGATAATTAAGGTTAGCAATAGAGAGGCCCATAGAGGGACCTTAGTCTTAAGATTATTTTGCATAGTTTAGAAAGCGCAATGGAGTGCAAAGGCGGGTAATGGAGTGCCCACCGTTAAAGATTTAAATTTAAAGTTGTTTACAACGGCCGAGGCGCGCGAGTTACCACCAGTTACCACTAGTTTCCATCAGTTTCCACCCTAACATTCTTCCCACTGACACCATACATATAAGCTATTGTATAATAACACACAAACATATGTGCAAACCCGAAACAGTGACAATAAAGTCAGTCTTATCCATCGAGCAGACGTCTATTTAATACAGGGAAACAACACACACACCATCTAGCTCCCGATGGTAATTGGTGCAGCCGTTAATTTACGGATGTACTTAAAATACAACTAAGTATCATTTTATATTGTATCGTAAGTAAGTAAGAAGTAAAAGTTAATTTTGCATAGTATGCAAACCGACTGCGAAATACTTTTTCACGTCTCAGCACCCTCAGCAATCTTAAATCCCCACTGTCGCCGCTCAAATTATCTGCGGAATAAAAATTTTTATTGGAGGTGACCAGACAGTTTCAATTTGGCTCACAGCTTTGAGAGAGGTGGAAACTCTGAAAATGAGATAGAATTTCGTTGGCGAGCGTAGAGGTGTTGGCTCGAACCCCGGCGCGGTCATTTTGACATTTTTTTTTATATTTGCTTTATTTAGTTATTTTATGTTAATAAAATATTCTTTTCAATACACACACATATATATATATATATATATATAATTTTGGGCGTTATAATAATAACACTTTAGAAGATACAGTTTGACCCAATTTGCCTCGCCCCCCAATGTGTGTTGATATATCCGCCATAGCTTTTTGCTCTTGGGATGTTGACGTGAGGTTTAGTTAAAATCTCAATTATCTAGCCCTTCTAGAAGTAATGTTTCTGAGATACAGGAAATGCATTTTCCGATTTTCCACGCCCCTATCAGACGAGAATATACACGAGTATATATTCCATATTTAAAGTCTCTAGCTTCAATAGCGTGAAAATGATTAGCGTACATACGGACAGACGGACGGACAGCAGGACAGATTTTGCACAAAACCAATATACTATTTCACTTCGTAAAAATGTATAATTAGCAATTGCTTTTACTTCCCGAATTTGACAATTCGTCGTAAATACTGAACCACTACACTAATTGTTTTTACCCCTCTATTCCCACTAACGACGAATTCTGGCGCCGCTGTTTCCCATAGCGGTACTGCAATTGAAAAGTATGTATGCTTTGTTTTTGTTGCTGAGTCGCACTGCTGAAGAGTCCGGAGCCACCGATCCGTGAAACGGGGCATGAAGTGAGCACACGACGCTAATAAAAAATTATGCGCCTCTTATTGTATGCTCAGTTCCAAAAATAATCTTGAGCGAATCAAGTAAAATTAATAAATTCAAATGCAAATCATAATTTTTAAGTAACCGCACATTACACAAATTACCAAAAAATCTAAACCCCGATTAACCACAACAAGAGAAACAGCTAGACGAATCCCAGGAAAATCAGCCCACCCAACCAAATACAAATGGATTCTGGCAACGCTGCTAAGAGCCATCAGGAAAAAAAATCGTAGGTAGAGCTAATGACGCCTTAAGGCTATACAACACTCGACTTATCTGTTGATATTAAGGCTACCCTGATCCAAAACTATAGTAATAAGACAAGTGAAGCTATGCTCATTCGCAATTGCAAAATTTTCTGAAAGCTTATCTTTGGGTCAAGTTACCTATGATATTTGCAAAATATCAATACTCAACTGACAAATCTAGACTTTATGACGAAA
The DNA here is from genome assembly GCA_018903745.1 of Drosophila repleta. Lineage (NCBI taxonomy): Eukaryota > Metazoa > Arthropoda > Insecta > Diptera > Drosophilidae > Drosophila > Drosophila repleta. The sequence continues at coordinate 35,175 of JAEIGN010000644.1, forward strand.
TTTGCTTAAATACCATTTTAATCAACCTACGAGAAGGGTTCCTTTCTATTAAAAACTCTAATAAAATAAAAAATTCCGCAAAATATTAAGGAAGCATTGAGCATTGCCGTGTCGAAAAGGCTTTCTTTTCCCAAAAACCACCCTTCCAAGTACCAGAAACTTCTTGCAAACCAATGGACATAGTCCACATAGATATACAAACAAATACCAAAAACAAAATTGAAAAGCCTAATGAAACTAACCCCTTTGTCCTCTAACGATAGCATACTTAAAAAAGAAAATCGTAGAAATTAGTTAACACCAAGATTATCCAAACACAAAGTTTTAAAAGATAATGGTTACACAGTTATAACTACATATTTACAAAAAAACACAAAAATCCAGAATAAGGCGAACAACATAATTATACTGTAACTATAATCTTCATTTTAAACTTATGTTATTCATAGTAAGCGATCGGTCAAAGGGAGTTAGTCGCGTTCAGAAACTTGTAGAGTGACAGTTAAGAATCAGAAGTGTACGGTTCGGTTATTAAAAGAGAACGAGAAGTCGGCCGCGAGCCAAGGGTGAAATAACGGGAGGAGGTTGCAATAAAAGAAACTTTGAGTCAAGGCTAATTTGTAAGTAAATAAAAGGAAGTTGAAAGAGTGTTGAACTGGCGTGTGTTTCATCTTTGCATTTGGAGTGTATGTAAACCCTGGGCCAGGCTGAGCCTGACCCAGCTGAGAAACATTACCTTACAAGTGGCGCCCGCGCAGGGACCCTGGGACCCTGGGGTACATGGGCGGCATAAAGCCCTGCATGTGTGCCCTAAACTAACATTTTTGCATACACCCTAACGTAATTGGCGTGCCAATTATGATCGTAGGCGTCAGAGACGCAAGCAAATCGGGTGGCGGAGGCCAAAATTTTCGGTACAGCAAGACATAGAAAATCAAAAACCGCGTGGGCACTGTCGATGCCGTTGGCTTTGTCGCGAAGAAGTGCTGTGTGTGTCGCAAGAAGTAAAATGCTGACCACACCAAGGCCCCAAGAACAAGTGACCAAATATCGATGCGCAGTGGCACGAGACTTTCGTATCGAACGCGAGGAACACTGGGCCAAGGGCCATGACAAATTATGTGAAAGTTTAAATTCAAATTTGATAAAATAAAATCGATGAGAATTAAATAAATTTAAATAAAAACAAAATAAATACAAATATTGAAATTTAAATAAAATTAAATTCAAGTTAACTAAAGTAAGGTTGATCTAAATTAAACAAAATTTTATAAAATAAAAAATTTAATTTAAACTAAAATTTAATTTAATTAAATACAACTTTTAAGAATCTTAAAATTTAAATAAAACAATAAAATTTGATCAGAATCCGGGGATGGGCGACCGTTGGGTGTACTTGCGTCGGAAGGAAGAGCTAATATCAGTGGCCCAATAGATCGGGTTGGAGAGGGACGGCCGCGTGGAAGAGTTACGCAGGTATTTGACTAACGGTGGGCATTCCGCAGGTCTGGGCCCGGCTGGCGGAGGAAGTCCGAGCCCGACTTGAGGAAATCCTAGTTATGCGGGCACATCCCGGCACCAACATTCGACGCGCAGACTCTGATGTGGGACTACGAGTTTCTATGACCTCGGTGGAGCACGAAGGCCGGCCGCATATATGTATAGCCGAACAAGTCCGAAGGTGGGGTATATGCAGTGACTCAGTCGGACCCGTTGAGTTTCTTAGAGATCCTGAAGGAGAGAGCTATCACCAAGTGAGTGGTGAGTGGGCCAAGCCGAAAGAAGCGCTGCCGAACAACTCGTTCTGGTCTCAGAGCAGAAGGGAAGGACCGACGCCAACTGATCGGAGAAGAGTTGCGAGAGTACCCGTTAGTCGTGAGAGAAGGCCGGATCGTCGTAAGTCAGGATCGTAAGTCGCGAGATGGAGGCTACGATTGACACTGGAGCCAGTCGTAGCTTCATGAGCGATGATTGCGTGTGGAGGAAGGCGATCACGGGGAAGCTGGCTGGGCCGTGCAGATAGCACTGCTTGTCATGCCAACTACCCTGGACCAGGTCAACCTTTGGGATGGATTTTCTGCGTACCCTAGGGACGACCGTGCGCTGTGGTTGCACTGAGCTGCACATGAGGACTGAGGCCGCGCCACCAGGGGAAGGGTTTGCCATCCGTGTCCAAGGAAACGATGTTAGAGGGTTCCCCGAGAGAAGGACGGGAGACGCATGCACGACGACCTCTTCGGAGGAAGCCAAGCCCTAGGATGTCGCCGCCGGAGAATAAAGGCCGGAGAATAAAGCTGGCTAACGGAGATGAGAGCGTAAAATGTCAAGTGATTGAAGGAAGGATCGGATGCGAGGACGAGGACGAGGTAGAGACGAATGCAGGGAAGGCGAAATGTCCAGCGGATCGGGAGAATGGAATAAAGCGATTCCTAGAGGTTGAGGTGGAGCTTTTCGGAATTCTCACGTCGCCGAGCATAGCATACGGATGAAGGACGACGGACCTCTGAAGCAGTGGTATCCCAAGAATTCTATGCAGAAAATGATTGACGAGCAGGTGGAGAAGCTGCTTCGAATAAGAGCATTCGAGCCATCGATGATTCCGCACAGTGCGCCAAGAGTCTTGGTAAAGAAAAAGACAGGGGAATGGCCCATGTGAATCGAAAATCGGCAGATACCAGAAGCTTTTCCAGTCCCTCGGATCAAGGTGTTTACTGGCAAATCCCGATGACAGCAAACAGTAGAGATTGGACGGCGTTCACTGTGCCAGAGCGGGGTTTGTTCCAATGACGGCCTGGCATGTTTCGGGACGCCGCCAAGTACGTGACGTACTGCGAGCCGTGCAAAAAATTAAAAAAACGTAGAGCGACGACCGGCGGGCCGATGGCGGTCATATGCGGAGACTTCGTAGGCCCTGTGCCTCGCTTAAAGCACGGCAACACGATGCTACTCGAGCTTGTGCCCATGAGGAGGGCGACAGGCGCGACTTTGCAGGCTGCATTTCGCGAACGGATCCTCAGCCGGCCGAGGACCTTCTATGTGACAATGGAGTGCAGTTGGCGTGTAAGAGCTTCCGGACGTTCATGGAGTCACGGAAGGGAGGGGAGACAAGCCGGCCAAAGGCTTGCGTGAAACATCCCTAAGCGGAACAACCCTGACTAATAGAATAACGGGAAGACTGTTCATTGTGTGGGGGAGTTGAGAAAATGTATTAATATAAAGTTTATTCGCAGATGAATGACGTGTTGATAATAAGCACGAGGAAGAACTGAGCTTCGAGAATGAGAGGAGGCCTACGTAGAGGACGGCGACAGCGATGCGACCGAGCCAAATCCCCGCTCCGAGTACGAGCGGAGGCGCCCGGCAAGGCCAGGCGTTTTACCACGCCACCATTATCTTCCCTAACCTAAGTGTGTCGTTATATAAGTACAAATGACGCTGCTGTGCGTTATGACAGTGCGGATTCTATCGCTGAAGCCGCTATCGTGTACGATCAGGCATCACTGCACGTCAAATATGTACATATACATGTACAACGAAAACTTTTATAACTGTATTTCACTAATTCTCACGATGGAATTTACAGTTGCTCAGAAACACATAAACTACAAATATATACACAAGTGCAAGACAATTCAACAAATATAAATCATGAGATCTCCATGTGGTTAAAAAGCGCCACGTCAAACCCACGTAACATACGTACAACCCATGGTGTCATTGGGCAAGTGCAAGTGAAGCCTCACACCGCGTAAACTGTGCACAGCTACGCATATACATACGATGGTCAAAACTACTGTATCTCACTAATTCTCACGATGGAATTTACAGTTGTTTCGAATCACACGATTATCAATATACACACATTTAAAACAAAAATCCATGCATAAGCTATACAAAAAAAATATTAAAATTCAAAATTTTCATATATTTACCGAAATATAAACTATTTTATAATTATCACACAGATTACAGATAACACACTGAGTTCAAGGCTACAACCCGATCACCATGCAACAACGCATATCATACTTAAGATAATATAATTATGCCATAAGAATTAATTAAGGAAACACAAACATAATTCAATACTCAATTTCAAGTTCCACACCTTCTTTAACGGCCTTAATTATGGACATACTTACAAACACGTCAGCTAGTAACCTCTCTTGTGACTTTACCCATCCTCACGAAAATCGACACTACCATTCACGTCCACGAATAACAACGAGTTCATCCAACTCCATAACCTCGTGAATGCACCAACCCTCGAAAGCCTTGCGAACTCTAAGCCCAACATTCTGAGTACGGAAAGCCTAATTAAAGAGGAGAAAGCACAGCTCATCCAAATTTGCTCAGACTTTTCAGACATATTGTACAAAAAAGTTACCCAACTAACCTTCAGTAGCGAAATAACACACTCGATCCTAACTACAGATAATATTCCAATCCACGTTAAGTCTTATCGTCAGCCATTTATTCATAAACAAGAAATAAAAGAAACAAATTTCTGAACTTCTTGATAAAAACATAATAAGAAATAGTTTTGCCAAACATTAGTTTATCTAGATGATAGTATCTTTTTTGCAACACCATATAAATGATAGGGTTGCTCGGTTACTATCGCAAATTTATTAAGAACTTCGCGAAAATATCCAAACTAAAAGCCCAATTAAAAGTGAAAAAAGCCCATTGTTATAAACCAAGTTACTTTGCTCTAGGTGCCGTTTTGTCACAGGAACCCTTTAACAATTACATACCAATGTGCTTCGCCAGCAACGGTTGAAAAAGAAATGCTAGCGATTGTATGGGCAACCAACCATTTCCGGCCATACGTTTTTGGCAAAAAGTTTAATATCGTCACAGATCATAGACCACTAACGTGGCTTGTTAACTTTAAAAACCCTAGCTCAAAGTTGGTTCGTTGTAAGATTCGCCTTAATGAGTTCGATTTTTCACGTAATATACAAAAAAGGGTCACAAATGTCACCTAAATCAGAAAGACAATAACCAAGACCAGCTCGACAGTAGTATACCTACAAAGAACGTAATTAACGACTTTAGTACTCAATGCATTATAAAGACTGGACAACATCCCAACATCCCTTCAATGACAACTTTAAACAAGTAAGAGTGCTCTAGTCGAGACTGCTCGACTAAGAGATCCCCTTAACCCTGCGAAGAGCTGACATTCCTAATGACCGCTAACATTCTCCATTACTTGTATATGTATATGTAGCAAGCAATAAATACACACACACAGACGCACTAACTGATAATTGAGCATTATGACTCACCAGCTTCGCTGCTGCTGCAAGACGCCGATAACATGAGATATTAAATGTTTAATAACTTTTTTTCTAGACCAACGATTTTTTGATCAAATTTGTATGTGCCAAAGTACACGTCTCTAGTACCATTTACGTGATTTAGCAATTTGAGGCGAAGGGGCGTGGCATCCAAATTTTAACAAAAACCGAAATTTTGTAAGACTCAAATAACACTAAATGCTAAATTTGAAGACTAACTATAAAGATGAATTAAATAAAATTTGATAACTAAATGAAGACATCGATTTTTAATCGATAACATTAAAACGATGATAGGTAAATACACGACCTTCGAAAAAAAAATTGAAGTCTCTAGCTCTTATATCTTCTGAGATCGATATTCCATTTTCAATGGGTTCAGGGTATAAAAACGAGCTAAGACAGACAGACAGACCAGATAATCCCAACAAGTTCCCCAACCACTAACTAAATAGATAAATTTTCTAAATTCACACAAGCCTATCCCCTCCTAAGCAGAAATACAATCAACATTATTAAGAACCTAATAACCTTCTTCAGCCTTTTCGGCATACCTTAAAAACTTGTCTACGACCAAGGCACAGAATTTTCAGGGAAACTATTCAGTGATTTTTTGCGGACAATACTATATCAACCTACATACGACCTTTTTTCAACAGTCCTCAAGCAACTCGCCCATCGAAACAGTCCACTCGACTCTGAAGACAAATTTAAACAGACAAAATAAAAAAATAGAACATGATGAAATCTTGACAGAAATTCAAATCACATACAATAACGTACACTGTACACTGTAGTACAATCCGTATACTTAAGACAACGAATTCCACGCCAAAATCTATCCTGACATACAAAAGAAAATGCATCAAACTGAAGTTAAAAGTGTAGAAAACCAACGACGAAAAAGACGTTATTTTTAGGCGAGGAAATAGATGCAATAAATTAACAGCTATATTTATAAAACACAAAGTTAAGGAAGATAGCGGCCCGACCCTTATAACATCCAGAAAAAAAACATAAAACTAAAATTCGCAAAACCATATAACGACTGACACTACAAACTGATTTACGGACGCACGGGGACTTAAAGAACTAGACATGAATTCGTTGAAAATACGAATTAGGAATGGGCGATTCCCAAATAACAATATTGTTAAAGGAAAGATATTTATTTTTCCATTTAATTGCACTACCCATAAATAACACTAAATATATATGAAGTTTTACCAAACTATGTACAAGCATGTAAGAAACAATTTATAGCAATAACCACACCATATGTCAAAGTAGCATAGCTACATATATGCGAACGGCCATTTTCCCCGCCAGACAATACCTGTATTAAGCAAATATGCAGCAACACACCAATTTGTAACATATTCAAAACGAAACTAAAACAGGAAATGCTGACGGTGGCAAGATCACAGCAATCAGTAGAAAATTCAGCAACAACGTAACTCCCCATTCCGGACGAGTTAACAGCGGATAGTAATACTCTGTTCCCCACCTAAGCCTCTTCGCACCTAAAGCTAACTACGGCCATGAGTGCAAACCCGCACATTCAACAGAACGGACCATAGACGCCGGGACGGCGCTGCTACATTCAGTTGGTGCACTTTCCGGAATTTCACATAATGATATTTTCTCAAGAGAAAAATTTTGCATCAGCCTATTTAGCGCTGTAGCTTGTATAAAGTCCCGTTTTAGCGTCAGGCGACGAGTGAGGTTCGGCGCGGGGAGAGCGAAAACCCAACGACTGTCAGAGAACGAACCCAAAAAATATTAAAGCGTTTTATTCATTAAATATAATCTCGGCCACGGTAGCATTACCCATTCTCGGGCTGCGACCATTACTTTTTAATCCTTTTTACTATGAGAATTACCTTATGCGTTGGAAAAAGCAGTTTGCTCGTGACCCTAAAAAATGTTATTCCTTTGTAAACTTGAAACTTAAGTCTTCTAGTTTACCTTCCACATTTTTCTTGAATCTAACAATTCTTGCTGTGATCATGATTCCTCTGATCTTTTTAGCTGATTTCTTCCAATCATCTGTTGACCCACATAAAAATTCTTACCCTTATCTCTCTCTTCTACAAATATTATTAACGCTTCCAATATTTCTCTTGATTCTCTGATTTCAGCCATTCGGTCAACGAAATCATCCTACTCGCCTGGAGCTGATAATATTCCTAGTTGTGTTACAAAGGAATGCTGTGACTCCCTTCAGTTACCTTTACTAAAGCTTTTTTAAATTGGCTCTGGAAACCTCTGTGTTCCCGTCTATTAAGAAAGAGTCATTCATTATCCCTCTATATAATAAAGGTGGGAGGTCTGACATTTCTAATATCCGAATTTCTAAATTCCGAAGTTATTTGAAAAAATAATAACTTCAACCTTACAACATTGTTGTAAATCAATTATTTCGCCATTCCAACATTGATTTGTTCTTAATCGATCAACCTCGACTAATTTGCTAGAATTTTCTTCCCTAAAAAACGAAGGTTTTTTTAATAAAATACAAACTGATGTTATACATACGGATTTCAGCACAGCATTTGATTCAGTTCCCCATGAAGTATTACTTCATAAGCTAGATCTCATAGGGGTTTCTCCTAAACTCTTATTCATTGAAGACAAATTTAAGCAGACAAAATGAAAAATAGAACATGATGAAATCTTGACAGAGTGCCTAATAACATACAATAACGCCGCAGTCTACGGCGTACAATCCACACACCTTTTTAACTATTTCAGGACTATCAAACAATTAAAATAAATAACGAACATGATGACCTAACTAAGCTTAACGAATTCCTCGTAAAAATTGTAGTGGGCGTAAATATTTAAAAAAAAAAAAAAAAACTGAATTTGAATGAATAATAATAAAATAAGTAGCATGGGTCACCCTACTGCGTTGTTCAGTCTGCCTGTTCCCCACTTGTTCTATGTTCCCTTGCGCGCACTAACGAAGAAGTAGATAAGAGAGAGAACAGAAAGATCGTACGATTTTACTGCAAGCAGTTAGGAGATCACGCGGCTTTACCGCAAGCGGGTATGCGCATCGTACGATTTTACTGCAAGCGGGTAAGCACGATCGTGGCGGTGGTACAGCTTGGCTAGGGTATTAGGTTGAGCGCAAGCCGAAAATAAGAGGAGAAAGAGCTAGGCCTTGAGAGGAGACAGTCGAAGCCATAGCTGAATGAAGTGTGCCAATTCCATAATAGCTTGTTTTAAATGATAACGACTCGGAAATAAAACTGCAACAACTGTGCCTAAATATAAAACATCTCAATTTACAAAACTTCATCAAATTACAATTCTAAAACTCTACAATAAACCTACTATTACTGTGCATCAATATGAAACAATTCAATACACAAAAACTTCATCAAATTACAATTCTAAAACTCTGCAATAAACCTACTATTACTGTGCATCAATATGGAGCCGTTCAATACACAAAAACTTCATCAAATTACAATTTTAAAACTCTGCAATAAACCTACTATTACCGTGCATCAATGTGAAACAATTCAATACACAAAAACTTCATCAAATTACAATTCTAAAACTCTACAATAAACCTACTATTACTGTGCATCAATAGAAAACATCTCAATAATAGGCAATACGTTAATCATATCACAACGATTGTACATCGACATGGATCATCGAAATAATATACGACATCTTCATCCAATGACAGCTGTTAAGCCATCACCGCAGTAAGACCCCCAAGAACCAATAGAGTAATTAAAACAAAAATTAAAATTTGGTAAGGCAAATATATATATCTAGAAATACACGGAGTGCTCTCGAATAACTTTAAAAGAAAAATAAATAAATGAAAAAGAAAAATATAAATTAAATAAATAAACATATCTATTTGCATATGGATATGTATATGTATAGATGTATATATTAATATATTTAAGTATATAATGTTATAGACCTAAGAGTTCACAATGTAGATGATAAGTACTAACAATTATAGAATTAAGTGTTATAAGTAAATCATTTCGTAAGCAAGAAATGCATTGTTAGAGTAAGCTGCCTTAGATTAAGCCTGACTCGTGAAGAAGAGCTCAGAAATTATGTTATTTAATGAAGTCAAGAAATATGTATTAAAAATGGAATGTACAATGGTACACTAATGGAACATTAAACGTATTATCTGTCAATCCCCATGTCAGGAATAAATAAAGGATTAATGATCTAGTTCTTTAGGAACAATTGTTAGGGACAATAGTATTCAATCCTAAAATATTGTCACGGTAGGGTGGGTAGAGACGAGAGACCAATTACACCTAAGTCTCTCGATTTGTCTAGATAATGAGTTAGATATATATATTTATGGCGAAGTCGGCGCTTCGGACTCTTAATTTAATCATTTTTTTTATTTTAATATCTCAGCAGCGTACTTAAATTTAAGTGTGTTAGGGTGCACAGGAGTAGGCTAACTGAGAAGGGACCCCGACAATCCGACGAGCTAGTCAGAGCATAGCTAGAGTACGCACTTTCGACCCGCCTACCCACTGGTCAGGAGACAAGGCAATCAAAACATCATTCCCGTACACTACACATTTAAAATGGCGCCCAACGTGGGGCCAAGACTACTTTACTTTGAACCTTAACCTTATAGTAGTGTCTTGGTTCCTTAAGCTCATCGTTCAATCCATCCAAATTATACACTTTATTGGAAACCTAAGCCCATTTAGAGATTGGTGGGAAACGTCTTAAGTCTTAGGCTTAGCCTCTTTTCATTGGATCTTGCGATTGCAATTCTTTTCTTTTTTGGATTGGTCGACCTGAAAAGAACTACAGTTTTGGACTACGACGAACCGCAAATTAATATTTGATGCTACACAATTAGTAGAATGCAATCAGTTTTGGAACTACAGTAAACTTATTTCAGTGTAGGTACTGTCCATAATTGAACGCTTTTGTTTAATTAGCCATAGTAAATTAGTTACAATAGATATGAACTACTATTATCTAGACAGACATTACTCCAGAAGTTTCTGACATGGGAAAGACAGACACTTATTATCACAATACAAAGTTAATTTTGAATTATAGTACTCTAAAATAGGAAGCAATATGTCGGTAATACATAGTACAGAAGATTGTACAGTCATGTCATTATCTTTCTCGAACAACATGTTGTTTGCTGAGCTTCGCTCAGATGTTGCCCGGCAACCCAGTGCAAATGAATCTTTAAGTACCAACGACACCAGATCGAACTACGCTAGGAGAAATCAAAGATCTACTAGAAGTAGAGGGACGACACCTAGACGTGGGATACAAACACGAGCTACTACTTGTCAAGAAGTAACTCAAACGAACCGTTTAATAATTCGAATCCCGGACCTAATAGCCCAGCAGAGATAGCCAAATTCATACAAACTTCAATTAATATTCAGCAGACACAATTAATAGAACAACTAACGGCTTACTTGAGTAAAACTATTGAGTCCACGGTTGAGAATCAATTGGCAGCCTTAAAGGTGGTTCCGCCTGATCCTCCAGTAGCTTCAGTCCATGATAGTAATACCAGGTCAATTAATACCGACGTTGAACGACCTTATGATAATAATTCTGCGTTTCTAATAGACGTTTCAAAAACTAATTCGAATCAATGTAATTCTAACTCAAATAATTTATCTGGCAAGGTAAATAATATTACGCAGAGTTGGCACATCAAATTTGATGGGTCTAAGCATGGTATGCGGGTGGACGAATTCATTTATCGAGTCCGTTCTCTAACACGACAGAACCTGAATGATAATTATCAACTTCTCTGTGACCATCTATATCTCTTGTTTGCTGGTAAGGCTAATGATTGGTATTGGAAGTTTCATCGCATTCATTCCAATTTTACTTGGGAAACTTTTTGTTCGGAGCTTAGGAAACGATTTGAGGAGGTAGAAACGGATTATGACATATGGGAAAAGATTAGGAAGCGTCGCCAAGGTGAACATGAAACATTCGACGATTTCCAGTACGCTATAGAGGACCTTGCTGATAGACTCCAAAACGGCATACTCGAAAAGGAGCTGGTTGATTTGTATATCATGAATTATTACATTTAAATATTCCAAATAGATCGCAGCTTCGAAGAGAAATTAGAAAACATGAACAATTTTACAACGATCAAAAAGTTTTTAAACCTCAAGCTATCCGCTCTTCACATGTTGCCGAATTGTCGGTACCAGATGATTCCGAACAATTATCTGACGATAATAACGTTACAGAGAATATATCGG
>JAEIGN010000650.1:0-23143 GCA_018903745.1 Drosophila repleta
AGCCCTTTTGACAGGACAAACTGATTCATCATAAGGAGGGCAGCTGGGAGCGCTGATACATTGTCGTTGCTATTCGCTTTGTCGAGACCGCTCGACTAGGGGATACCCTGAACCCTGCTAATTACCGCTCTCTTTTATAAGCACATATGTATATACATAACAGGCATCATACACCCCACACAGACACACGTACGCACAAGAACACGCCCTGCTAACTGTGCAATTGGCCCCCACAGGGTGTTTTTTGTTTCCTTTCTATAATACACTGACTTATGAGTGCATCTGCCACTGGTATGGTAAATGAAATGTTTAATAAATTTTCTTAAGACCAACGATTCTGATCAAACTTGCTGGCCGTCATCATGTCATTCAAATCTATATGTGTTAAAGCACAAGTCTCTCGTATTTGCAATAAGTGCTTTACAAATATGAGGCGAAAATCGAATTTGTGTGAGGTTCACATAACATTAAGAGCAAAATTTTAAGAAGCTACCTAGAAAGATGAATTATATAGATAACATTTTTTAAGATAGTTATCGGAAACCACAAGATCACCCATCTGACGAGTTGGCGTTTTCCGCTTGTGGAGCTCGTTCTTCCAGCGGCGACAGAGGCAATGATGTATCGTTTAAATACATGGATAAGTGAAAGGATCGCAGAGAATAAATATGGGTAGGTTGTCCTCGATCATGGTAGGGTGGACCAAGTCAGTCGCCTTTATTTCTTGTGCAGCGACCAGGAAAGAAGGGAAATTAAGTGGGTAATCGAAGAACTAGGCCAACTTTTGATGATCAGCTGACCAGAAGAAGGGGAACGAACAAATGTATTGATTATTTAGTTCATTACTTCTAATTAACTTGCTGGTAACATAAACGCAAGCCTAAAAAAATGTAAAATGTGTGTAAATAAAAAAATATATCCACTCACCACACGTCCCCCGATGAAAACGCTTCCATTGGTTAAGTCTGTAAGCTATTGTATCAAATTATTTGTGATTTTTGTAAATATGTGTGTTTTTTTTAAGGCATAGAAATAATGAAACAAAAAAGCATGAAACAGCCGATTGTGTATTCGTGCCAACAAATTTATATGTTTGGCGCCTACCGATAAATAATAAGTCCTGCTTTTTAAATTCAAGTATATAAAACGGTTTATTCACGTATATATATATAAATAATGCTTATTGTAGTACAGCAAAGTGATGGCTTAGGCTATAGCTGAACACGCCCACACTCGCAGGATTCATAGGTGCCGTGAGGAGCACTTCGGCTAACGAGCGGTCAGCCTCGCAGAGCTCTCCAGGGTACGCCAGGATTTGCACTGTGTTCTCTAGCGGTTCGCTTGGAGTATCACAGGCACTCCTACTGCTGGATTCGCCTCGCTGGCACTCTACTCTCACGTACCTTTTACTCCTGGTTGCAGGAATCGACTGACTCAGTAGTGCTAAACTGCGAGCTCTGGAGCGGGTCCTGCCTCGGCTCTCTGTAGCGGCCTGTCTCCTCCTCGGGTCCGCATTAACGGCAATATCGCCTGATTTGGTGCGACCAAATACGCCTGATCGCCCGGCATTGTTATACACCTGCGATTGAAAGTAATAGCTACTCTCTCGGGTCTACGGCCTGGTTATGTATATGTACGTACAGCACAACCAACACACACACACACACAGGCGCACGCATACACAAGCGCAAGTCGGTGCGTCAGCTGTTCTTTGGCTGCTTTGCATGTTAATATAATACCTTTTTTCTAGAGCAACGATTTTGATCAAACTTGTTGGGCGTGATCATGTCATCCATATGTTTGTATGTGTCAAAGCACAAGTCTCTAGTATTTGATATACGTGACTTACAAATTTCAGGCGAAGGGGGCGTGACACCCAAAAATTTAACAAACCCGAAATTGCGTAAAGCTTGCATAACACTAAATGTAAAATTTGAAGACTCTTGCTGGAAAGATAAATTAGGAATAATTTTATAGCTGAATTTGGATTTTCGTTTTTAATCGATAACAATAAAACGACGCGTTCAGGGCGGAAAGGGCTAAATCGACGCGGCTTGTATCCCTGATTAAGAATATGTGTACTGTATGGGGTCTGGCACGCCTCCTTCTGCCTGTTACATTCATTTAAAAAAAACATACCCTGATCTCATTTTAAATGGGTTTAGGGTATAAAAATTGTACAAATTATAAAAAAAACTATTAAATATTAAAAAAAAAAAAAAAAACCTAAAAAAAATAAGAGCTATAAAGCAAAAAAAAAATAAAGAAGGGAACCGAAATTTATAAGCGCAAGTATCATATACATATATGCATATGCAAAATGGTGCTTCGGCGGCTGCAGATGCCGGCAACTGACATTGGCGATGCGTTGGTGCTGACTACGTGAAGGTGTTTTCTTAGTGAAGAATTTAGTGGCCCTGGGTTTAATAAGATTAATAATATAGGTGCCAATTATTCCGTATGTTGATCACGCTTCAACGGCCACACTGTGCCTAATGCTGGGTCTTGCGCCCAATATTAGGGCCTATATTTAAAAACCTAATAATGCGTGCCAAACCTGCAAAAAGGTTTTCCAAAATAAGCTTGGGCGGCATATTTTCTAATAGGCTATTCTATAAATTTGTTCTGACTGACCGCTTCGCGTTGGCACTTTCACTTTTTTCCACTATTATATTAGAACTTAAAACTTTGTTAGGGACACTCCACTTGTATTTTGGATGACCAGTGAGTGTCAAGAAGAAAGTATGGCCGATGCTTGAGCGGCAAATGAAGCTGGGGAACAGATTTTCCTTTCGGTGAGAGTGAGAGTGACAGATGTCCCTGTTAAGGGATACTGTTTCTTTCTTTTTTCACCAGAGATACCTGGTTCAACGCAGAATAGCGCAGAAACAAGCTTAATATTTATTTAAGAGTTTTATTCAAAGATAATCGAGAGTACCCCACGATTACAAGGCGTTACTAAAATATGCCGCAGCGGCAAGACAGAAATTATAAACAGTCATAAACTATATTCGATTTGGGCGGCGATAATAAAAGGTGTTGTTGTACTGGAGACAATAGCTCTAGACAAATTAAATTCTTACAACAATACTGTATTACAACGCACTTTGATTTCTATGAATTTATGAAGGAATGACACACCGAACAAAATAAAAAGGAAAGTCAGCTGATATTGACTTGGGTAATTATGATCGGGGTTTGCCGGACTTTGTCGACCCCACGTTGGTTGCCATAATTTTCTTATTTATTTGGAAAAACTATTCTCTTATATCTATATTAAATAAATATAATCATAATGAATATGTAACGTATCACATATATACATGTAGATTACGCGAACCTTTTAACCTTTCTGTTCGGCGTATGGATGACCAGTGAGTGTCAAGAAGAAAGTATGGACGATGCTGTAAGCGGCAAATGAAGCTGGGGAACAGTTTTTCTTTTTCGGGCAGAGTGACAGATGCTCCTGTTAAGGGATACTGCCCCTTTCTTTTGCACCAACGATAACCTAAGTACATATGTACATATATGCTCCAACAGCGCGATGCCTACTTTTGGGCAGTAAAAAAAATAATAACTTCGCCCTTCGCTTTGATATTGGACTAGCACCCACTGCAAACCCCGCTACCAAGATCACACTAATAGGGCAACTATTTCTTTAAGTTCTTCGCATGATATTTTCCAACTAAATGACCCTGCAAATCTTCCAATTCATAATAGCTATTGCCGAGTTTTTTCATGACGTGAGCTTTAACAAAAGTAGGGGCTAGCTTTGCATTAAAACCTCTCGCGTAGATTCTTTGTTAAAAATTTTGTCTATACACTTACTGGCCTACAGCATAAGTCACATCACTACAACGTAGATTTATAATTTTTCTCATTGCAGTTTCGTTGCTGTTGTTTGGAATCTTGTGCTTTATGGCGTATCAGATCAAATTAGTCGTCACGGTTGAATTGATTAGTTCTATCTTCCATTAAATCTGAACTACGTAGCAGCTTGTAGGTTGATGGATCGGTCACCATATTTTGGACGAATGCAATTCGATACGGGTTACTGCCGATAGCCGAATGCACATTTGAGCGTAAAGCACAAAAAATAGGGCTGAGTTGAGCATCCCAATCTTTTTGATCAGGCGCAATGTATGATTTGATGGCTGCAATAGCCGATCGGTTGACATGTTCAGAAACATTCGCTTGTTTAATTTTCAGAGAAACGGGAACTCAGATATAGATTCAATTTTTCCTGGGTCCGTGCCAACGGTTTCCATGGCCGCTCCCATGACCTAAATATTTTACCCCGTTGAGGCAGAAATTGCTTTTCTCTATATTAATTCTAAAACCCGCCTGTTTAATCTGACCTGCCAGTTCTTTAAGTACATTTAAATATCTCGCGAAAGTATCTGATACCACCAGCAAGACATCTAGGTAAATAAATACTTCATAACGCAAATCTGAGGGGATTATTTTGTCCATAAGTGTGGACATGGTTTTCGGTGCATTACATGGCCAAATGGCATGACGGTGTATTGGTACAGCGGCCTACCTGGTAC
The DNA here is from genome assembly GCA_018903745.1 of Drosophila repleta. Classification (NCBI taxonomy): domain Eukaryota; kingdom Metazoa; phylum Arthropoda; class Insecta; order Diptera; family Drosophilidae; genus Drosophila; species Drosophila repleta. Next base: position 4,551 of record JAEIGN010000650.1, read on the forward strand.
ACTAAAAGCAGTTTTATCGCGTGATTTTAACTCTAGTGGAATCTGCCAAAAAGCGTCTTTTTAAGTCTAAACTAATTTCAACGTTTTAGTATCTTTTCTTAATTGAATGTCAGTGGTAATTTTACCCAGTATATTTTTTGCCCTAAAAACTATCTTAGAATTTAGTATATGATCGGGAAATTCCCCACCTATACAACTAATAGAGGCTCCAGTATTCATTAAGCCACTGATATCCTTCCCTAGTAACCTAACATCTGCGTACGGCCTAATATCTTGAGCATTCGCTACAACAGCTGTTTCTAAGTATGTATGTACTGTGTCGCTATGTGAACCAGAACTGAATGACTTATTTTGCGGAGTTACAGCTAGGGCTGGTTCAGTCAGTCAGTCGGCTGGATAACTATTGTGGATTGGTTGCTTTCGACATTATTTGTTTGCGTGCACCTGTCGGTGATGCACGGACTGGCATGTTTTTTGACTGGCTGTTGCATTTCTTGAGGAAGGATTTTAAGTATCGGGCTTGCCACAACCATATCAAAATACTCGTTGGATTACCGTACAATCTTGATATTTGTGACCCACAATATTGCAATTCCAGCAAAGTAGAGTTATTGCTGAAAGTCTGGATTACATTCATCGTCATCTGAAGACTCAGGTCCTATTGCTATTTCGCAAACTGTACGACGCGGCATAGGCCTCGGCCACTGGTGGTTTGCCAATGGTGTGAATAAAAATTTCACAAGTGCGTACTAAATGTCGTAACTGACTTACTCTCTGGTAGAGGAGCTCATGTTGAATGTTAGATAGCAAATTAGTACGAAGAATTTCGAAAGTCTGTCGGAAAGCGCAACAATGGCCTCATGGAATCGTCTCATCGAAAGGTCTTTTTTGCTTACGCTTATTCATTGCTGCTCTGATGTGTAAGTCCGTCCGTTCGTCTTTAAATTGGTCGCGCAGGGCAAAAAAAGTTCTTGCCAACGAATCTCAGACACACTTTTGTGATAGCGCCAGAACCATTCGCGCCTCGGCGCGATAAATAAAATCTACTGACAATGTCATTTTTTTTATTGAGAGACAGATATGTAAGATTAGTTAAATTGTGATACTCTCTCTGGTTGCTAACACTGTCACTATGACTGGTGCTTATGACGGCGGTTGTACTGCTGGTCGTCGCACAGGGGATAATAGCTCTAGCCAAAAGAAATTTTAAACAGCTGCAAAGCCCTGTACACCTATCGTTATTAATACAGCGCAACGCAAAGAAAGCTAAGGAAAAGTGTACTACTTTAGGCGGCAGGTTATAATCTCTAACCAGAGATACCTGGATCAACGCAGAATAGCGCAGAAACAAGCTTAATATTTATTAAAGATTTTTATTCAAAGATTATCGAGAGTACCCCACGATTAAAAGGCGTTACTAAAATATGTCGCAGCGGCAAGACAGAAATTATAAACAGTCATAAACAGACAGATAGACATGGCTATATCAACTCGGCATGTCACCCTGATCAAGAAACCACAAGATCGCCCATCTGAAGACAGCAGTTGGCGTTTTCCATTTATTCCGCTTGTGGAGCTCCTTCACGTACTCATTCTTTCAGCGGCGACAGAAGCAATGATGTATCGTTTAAACACATGGGCTCGGCATGGATTTTAGGCTCTAGCCTCCGACCAGGAAGTGTCAGGGGCTCTATGCTAATAGGTTCGTTGGATCCCCACTCATAGGGGAGAAGGATCGAGAGTTTAGGCACGCTTCTGATATACTGTTGGAAGGTATACAATGACGCATCGCTTGTTGAAGGCCACAATGTCGCTTTCGAGTGCCTTGGATGCTCCAACGAAGGTTTGGCCGTTATCAGAGTTGATGTGCTGTGTGGTGGTAGTGCGATTAGGTTTGAAAACAGCGTAATGAGGAAGATAGATATTATTACCGTTCGTGAGTGGAGTTATCCGAATGATGTAGTCCATATTGGGCTTATAAGAGAGGGTTTCTTTGCATACGATAATAAGCATGATTACAACATAAATAAAAAGTAAGAAAACTCTAGTCAAGACCGCTCGACTAGGGTATACCCTGAACCCTGCGAAGAACTGCTATTCCGTGTTTTCTCCGTTTCTTTTATATACATACATATGTATATGTGTATACAATACAAGCAACACAGACACACATAGGCGCTCTCACACACAAGCGCGAGTCGCTGCGTCAGCTGTTCTTTGATATCAGGCTTAAACTGCCACATTTAAATTCGCACAGGTAGTTCTAACAACACCTGCAACGTTTCATATTAATTTAACGATAAAATTCGATAAGAGCAGAAAATTTAAATGTATTATTATTTATTAAACTTAAAAATAGTTAGTATAAGCTAGTTAAATATTATTAAATAAATATTCTTAATACCAAAAGAACATTTTTTCCAACAAGGAAAATTAATGTTAAAGTGCTCAGAAGACCTTTTGCATTGACTTTTTCAGTCATTTGATCACTTACTAAGGCTCACCTCGCGAGCAAAAATTTTTCGCTCGCGAGTAGATGTTCACCTGTTATACGAATATTCTTACTCAACAAGCATAAGACATGTATGTTGGGTTTGGTGGTTTAAAACGAACTCAACTGTCTTTATTTCAATATTTGTTATTAGACTTAATACATTTGATCTTATACATAAGCTCTGCTGCTGAGGCTGAAGATCGATGCAAAAAAGCCCAAAAAACAACGCGCATGCATCAAAAGAAGCTCCTTCAGAAACAACTGATTCATCATAAGGACAGCTAGGAGCGCTAATATCGTTGCTATTCGCTCTTTGTCGAGACCGCTCGACTAGGGGATACCCTGAACCCTGCTAAGTACCGCTTTCTTTTATATGCACATATGTTTGTACATAACAAGCAATATATACCCATACAGACACGAACGCACAAGAACACGTCCAGCAAACAATTGACACTTACTTATGCGTGCCTCTGCTTATCTTAAACTTCCGTGTATTATCAATTTGTATGCCACTGTTATGGTAAATGAAATGTTTAAATTTTTTCAAGACCAACGATTCTGATCAAACTTGCTGGGCGTCATCATGTCATTTAAATGTATGTATGTCCCAAAGCACAAGTCTCTCGTATTTGAATTAAGTGATTTACAAATATGAGGCGAAAATCGAAATTGTGTAAAATCACATAACACTAAGAGCAAAATTTTAAGAAGCTACTTAGAAAGATGAATTATATAGAATTATGTAACTGAGTATCGATTTCGTTTTTAATCGATAACATTAATGTTTGTGGTAGGGCGGACTGGCCTGAATAAGTAATTGGCGGCGGCCAATGTTTTCACTCTCTTGGGGGTGGATCGCGGTAACAAAAGATAACGCGCGGTTTTGGTGTAACACAATTCACTCTTTATTGCAGTATGTGGTAAATGTAAGAGTAAGAATGTAAGAGCCAATATATGTATATATAGAAAAAAGGCGAGAAAAAGACCGAGCGTAATGGCGATTTACAGAGAAGTGCCAGTCACACATTCCAGTGTGCCCGCCTTCTCGTACAATAAAAATCCTTAGCTGTTGGTTCCCCCTGATCACCCTGTGGTGTGAACATGCCGCCCCCCTTGCAACAAGTTGCAATTGCCACACTAGCCATATGATAGGATAAGGAACGGCAGCGTTCTGGAGCACCTAGACGCCGCAGGAGCCGGAAATTACCCAACCGAACAGCGTGCTTTGGGCGGCGGGTGTGCCGTGGTGGGCAGGCACACAACCCGGTTGAATGACCTCAGGATAGAGGTCTGCACCCAGAACCACGGAGATAGACCCAGGCCGGTAGAAGGTCGGATCCGCCAGGACGAGTGTGGAGAACTTCCCTAGCACCGTCTCGGGAACCTCGCGGTTAGGCATGTGGATGCACAGATCGGGCTCTACCTGGAGCACGAGCGCCTTCCGATGAGCCGAGTCGCTCTTGGGCTCAATTACAGCCGAGCAAGCTTTGTTGTCCCCGACCTGAGTCACAGCCAGTCCGAGGGCCTTGGCAAAGGAGCCATTGATTAGGGTCACACGGGGGGCGCAAGCGTTCGCAGCGCTCGGGTCTCAAATTGCTTCGTCCCGTCACCGATCCGGATCATCGCGGTGGGCATCAGCGTCGTCGTTCTGGAGTGACGCTAGTGTGGGCGCCTGCGATGCTGTGACTGCCGCCGGGCGATCGGAGGATTCAACCGATCGCCGCCTAGGGAGATCTGGGACGGCGGTGATCACAGTGGGGAACTGGCGATCCGCGCCGGACGGTCGATCCGCCATGTGGAGAAGTGTGTGGTGGGATTGACCACACCGACGACATCCCTCTGAGCTTCGGCAAGCCATTCGGTAGGTGGCAGGTTGTCCTCTGAAATGATGATCAGGTCACCCATCTGAAGGCAGCGAGTTGGCGTTTTCCATTTATTCCGCTTGTGGAGCTCCTTCACGTATTCGTCCTTTTAGCGGCGGCAAAAGCTGTGATGGATTGCCTTCAAACGCTGCCACCGATTGATCAAGGACATGGGCTCAGCATGGATCTCAGGCTCTGCAATAGATACGAGGGGGGCCTCCGACCAGGAAGTGCCCGGGGCTCAATGCTAAGAGGTCCGTTGGATCCTCACTCATAGGGGAGATGGGACGAGAGTTGAGGCATGCTTCTATTCGACAGAGCAGAGTGGTCAATTTCTCGAACGTGTACTTGATGGTAGACGTGGCCTTGTAGAATAAGGCCTTAAAGCTCTTGACTCCCGCCTCCCATAACCCGCCCATGTGGGGAGCGCTGGGGGGAATGAAATGCCAAGACAGGATTTGCTGAGAAAAAGTGTGCACGACGCATTGGTTGGTAGCAGCTAGAAAGTCTCTTTCTAGCGCCTTGGATGCTCCAAAAAAGGTTTTTCCGTTATCGGAATAGATGCGCTGTGGGCATCGTCTTCTGGCACAAACCATGAGAAAGCCGCCAGAAACTTCTCCGTAGTAAGATCGGATGTCGCCTCCAAGTGAATCGCCCTGGTGCTGAAACACACGAAGACGCAGACGTACCCCTTGGTGATGAGACAAACTCGCCCGGTATAGTTTTTGATGTCGAAAGGTCTTGCGAAATCGATTCCTGTGTGCGTAAAGGGCCTGGAAAATGTGATTCGGTCTCGAGGAAGGTCTCCCATCATTTGCGTCTGTTGACGGCGCTGGAAAGTGACGCAAGTCTTGCATCCCTGCAACTGGGCTTTGATCAAGTTCTTGATCCTGGGAATCCAGAACTTCGTACGCAAATAGCGCACCATCAGCTGGCTGCCACCGTGCAGTGTGATGCGATGTGCGAATTGGACCAGCAAACGCGTGAAATGGGCGTCGTATGGGAGCAGGATGGGGTGAAGGATACCGTATTGATCGAGATAGGGGTTTAAGTTTAACAAGGAGCCTGAAGGCGGAATAGTCCGTTTATCGGAGAGTGCTCGGATTTCAGCAGCGTACTTCTGCTTCTGAGCGAGCCGTACAAGGATCTATTCTGAGGAACGCAACTCGTCCTTGCTGAGTTTAACCGTGGAAGGCCTCACCGCAGCCTTTGGAGCGACGAGCCGCCGGACATATGCGGGAGACTCTGAAGTAATAGGGACGGGGTAAGGGCGTCGTCCCATCCAAGTTCCGTTAGCCAGATTTGCTGCATGAACACCTTAGCCCGAATCACGAAGGGAGCCAGCCACCCTGCTGGCTCGAAGAGCTTCGCTATGTGGGACAGGACTCTCTCTTGGAGACCGGATTCTTTGGTTGTGGGTCGGCAATGGAGAAGAAGCAGTCTCGTGGGCCAGCTACTTTGTAGCTAGATTTGGCCACTTTTTAGGGCCGATTGCTACAAAAATTTTAAAACAGCTATTAGCTACAAATCTAGCTATTTTCAAAAATTACAATTAGCTGAATGAAAAGTAAACAAATATTGTAGTTGGTTGCATAATTGTCAGTCTCTTAACTTTGGCAACGTGAAGTGCATCGATATCTTTATCGATAGCGATCACTCAAAAAGTTAATATCTTTGTGCAAGCGTCAGGAAAACGTCAGTTATGCCGAAAGAAGTTTATAATCAAAAATGCCGAGACGCATGGCTTACAAAGCAAGAATTCAATGACTGGGTGAGAAAACTGATCACAGATCCCACTGAAGTGTTCTGTTTTTATTGAAAGTGCACGATAAAGGCCAAACTGTGTCATTTGCAAAAACATGCAAAAACGGCAAAACATGTTTCGAATGGGAAGAGTTTTGGACAGAGCAACAAAATTTCCTTAGAGATGAAACCAGTACCCAAAACTATTGAGCAGGAGGTTGCGTTGTGCCTTTTTGTTGCTGATCACACTGCTTAGCAGTGACTGCTACTTCACAAGTTGACCATTAGTCACAGTTGTGCGTTCGCAAGTTTTGTGCTGAAACGGAGACGGCTGATCTTAAATTACGACGGACAAAGTGTGGAAACATTAAATAAATTAAATTAGTAAATTTTCATTTCTAATACTGTTTGTAGTATTTTAATGTTAGTTTTATTTTTACTTGATATTTTTAATGTGGTTATATAGGTGTTTTCATTTTAGCTACTTTTTCCAGCTATTTTTAAAGATAATTAGCTACTTTTAGCTACTTTTATACCTCGATTTAGCTACTTTTCCTGAAAAAGTTTCGGCAACACTGCTCGTGGCTTGCCAGCGGATGCCCAATGTCTTGGCCGTACTAGCATCTTCTAGCTCGAGGGAAGTCCTCATGCAGCAAATGCTCTCTTGGAAGAGCATGGAGTATCTCCTTTTTATTAGAAGTCCATTTCCTCAGCGGGAATCCAGCCGAGATTAGCGCAGCGTTGAGCTCCTGGATAGCTCCTGGATAGCGTCGTGGGCGTCCTCTTTATTGTGGGCCCCGGCGAGGACATCGTCTACGTACATGTAGTGACGAAGGATCTCAGTTGCCTTTGGATGCAAGTGTTGCACGTCGTGTGCTAGCTGTAGCTCGTCCTGCATATTTCCGCTGCGATCTCGGTAGAGAATACGCTGGAACGGGGTGTGCTTGGGGTTAACAAGAATCTGTCGATACATCTGCGTAATGTAAACGTTAAAGACGAATTGGAAGAAGCGCCATTTGAGTATCTGCAATGTGAGGTCGGCTTGAAGAGTGGGGCCGGAATGCAAGACATCGTTTAAGCTGACTCCTTTAGTGGAAGGACTAGAGCCGTTAAAGACGACGCGGACTTTGGTGGTAGTGCTGTCAGGTTTGAAGACAGCGTGATGAGGGAGGTAGAAATGATTCCCGTCCGTGGGTGGGGCCACCCGAATCATGTGGCCCAAATCGACATACTCCTGAATCACAGCGTCATAACGGGCTTTTAAAGGCGGGTTCCTCTGCAGCCGCGCCTCATTCCTCAGGAATTGAGCTAAAGCGATAGGTCTGGAGTGAGTTAAGTCTACACTATTCGGATCTTTGAATGGTAGAGAAACTACATATCGACCATCCTTTCTCCCTTCTGGTCGTCTCCTGGAAAACTTCTTCACAAAGGACGTCTGCTCCCTTTTTCGGCTTCTTCACAAAGGACGTCTGCTCCCTTTTTTCGGCTTTGCCGGAAGATCTTCCACCTCGAGCAATGAGTGCTTGGCGGGGCCTTGGTGAATCGGCTAGTATTGGCCCGCACAACACCCAACCAAAAATGGTCTCCAGACCAACGAACTCGCCACCAATGTCCTTTTTGATCCGTTCCCCAAGAATATGCGGGAAGAGATCCACTCCAATCATCATCTCAATTGGAGCTGGCCTATTGTAGTGCGGGTCAGCCAGTGGACGGTCTAAGCACTGGTATTGCACCTTGTCTGGGTAAGGACACGCTGGGATCGACCCTGTCAGCTTGGGGACGACTAAGGCCAGAGCCTCCACCTGAATTTTTCTGTTACCAGGGGCGTACAGTTTCAGAAGACACTCCCTTTTTACACTACCCCCGTCGCTTTGTCCCATGGCAGAAACTGCTGCGTTGGTATGACGGAACGGAGGCTGGACCAAATTGAAAACCCTCTCGGACAAGAAGGTGGAGTCGGCTCGGGAATCGATCAATTCTCGGATATGAAATTCTTCATGAATGAAATTCTTCTTGAGCGTTACGATCGCGGTGCCTAGAAGACCCCGACCTGGAGTGGCTGCAAAGTAACTTTGCGCATTCGAGGGTGGTTTAGACATCGATGGACGTTCGTGCGAGTTGGATGGCTGAGACATTGAATTCAAGGTGGCGGACTCGTTGCCGGAGTGCAACAGAGTGTGTTGGCGCTCCTTGCAGATATGGCACTTATGCGTACTGGAGCAGTCCCGAGCTTGATGACCCCGAGCGATCGGTCAGAAAACGATTCAGGTCATCCCCTGATGAAACTGCAGTCTTATTCGGGACGGATTGCTCCCACAACAGGATAGTTGATTTGGGTAGTTTGCTCTTACAGATTGCTATAAGAAGAATATCCCAATTCTCTGTACTAGCTCCCGAGCGCTCTAAGGCAGTCGAGCATCCTTGAAAAGCCGTCTGCAACTCGCGCAAGGACTTGCCTGATTCCTGCGCAACTATGGGAATTTGGAGCAGTTGTTTGGCTTGCGTCATGATCAACAGTCGATCGTTTTCGTACCGCGCAGTGAGATTGTCCCACGCGGACTGGAAGCCCTCATTCGTTAATGGGGACTTTGAGACGATAGTTCTGGCTTCCCCGCGGGTTTTAGAGTTAAGTTGGTAGAGTTTCTCAACTTCTGCCAGGCACGGATTGTGAGTGTATATCGCAGAGAACAAATCGCGGAATTTTGGCCACGCAAGGCTGTCGCCTTCGGAAATCTCGACCTCACATGGAGGCAGTCGATGGCCTTGGGAAGTCGGAGGCCTAGCTGGAGTGGGAACCGTCTGAGCCAATATCTGCTCGATGCGTTCCCCGAAAAGAGTTCCGTGATTGGCCTTGATAGTGCTTAACATCATCTGACTCTCTTGAAGGTTTGGGCACTGAAGGCCCTGTGGCAGCGGGTATATTCCGATTCCAAATTCGCCCAAAGCGACTACAGCTGCTCTAAGTGCATTTTTATAGAATATAGAGGACTCTCGTCACTTAGAGCCTCACTTTCGCGAGCCTCGAACATCGTCAAGGCGTCGCATGTCGCAATAAAGTCGGAAAGTGACATATTGGAACGTTCTCTGAGCTGTTGAGAAGTGGACCGAGTGAGTATGGGAAAACCCGGCTCAGTCACGACTACCGTCGGAGTCGGAGAGATGCTCTTGCGAGGATTAGATACGGAGGAAGTGAGAGGACGAGAAGTTGGAGACCCGCTGTGGCTACGAGATGTCGCTGTAGAGGTACGAATGGGAGTGCGCTTGGTTAGCACTGGACGAGGCTTCGACGGAGTTTCGGACGAAGTGTCTGTGGGACTTGGAACCGTAAGGCTAGCGGACTTTTTATCTACCTTGGATGGTTCAGTGGACATTATAGAGTGAGCGATGGGGGAAAAAAGGCTATTATCGGACCAAAACCGGTGGAAACAAGAAAACGCAACGTCAGGTAGTGGACTGTATACGGATTAGTTATATGATAAATGTGTCCAGATTGTAGGTATATGGAACTATTTATAATTTTTTTTTTTTTTTTTTTTTTTTTTTTTTTTTTTTTTATTTATTTTTTTTTTTTATTTATTTATTTATTTTTTTTTAATTTTTTTTTTTATTTATTTATTTAATTTTTTTTTTTTTATTTATTTTATAATAACAATTTAAAATTAATTTTTCGGAAATATATATTGCCAAAAAAATATATATATATATTTGTGCGAAACAGTGACTCAGTCACGGTTTGAATTTGAGTGCCAACACTGATTACAGCTCAGCTGTTGTGCCGGTGGTGGGTTTTGCAGTATTTTGCACGGATTGACAAAAGTGACTGAAACCGTGACTAGATCACGGCTTGTAACTCGAGTGCCAATACTGATCGCGCAACAGCTGTTTTGCCGGTGGTGGGTTTTGCAAAGTGTGAAAATGTGTGTTATATTTAATTATTTCTTTGGTTTAAACGCGGGCGTTGTCTTAAACCAATTGAACCATTCTTTTTGGTTTTAAATGATAGGTTTTAAATTGCGGGAAGCCAATCGGATTGGCTACAATTGTTGTCGTAGTGCAAGTGTCGTTGCGCTTATGCCACACACATACATACATATGTATGCATGCATCGATAAACATATGTACATATACACGCGCGTACGTGAAAGCCGCCGTGGCTGCCAAAATTTAATTAATTTATTTGTTTATTTGTTGGTGAGTGGCGCTTTGACACTGTATCGCGGTGTTCGGTGTTTTAAGAATCACTGCAAGTGTTTCCTTTAGACGTAGGTATAGGTGATACATATATGTATGTACATATGTATATATCAGAGCGTCGTTATTATTTTCCATGGCTTTAACTAATAGCGCAGCGAGTTTCGATGCGCTGGCTTCACGATCTAAAATTGAACTAACTGCCTTTTCGTTTCTCTGCCCCGCACCGAACCACACTCGACGACAGCGTTGTAGCGCTGTTGTCGCGCTATAACGGAACTTCTTAAAGCGACAAAGTGCAAAGGACCAATCAGAGCGCAATTAGCGGCTGATGCAATATTTCTTAGTATGATGAAATTAGGAATTCTGGTAATAACCAGAATTCTCATACACAGCAATACACACACAGCGCGTACGTGGAATACACAGGAACAATGACATACAGTATGCAGCAACATAGTTTGCTTCGACACGGCCATCCTGACCTTGACACGTCCTCGTGTAATATGCCAAACATTAACTTCAAAAATGTCTTTGTAATAGATTTTAAACTTAATTCATCGTCTCTTTTAGACGGATGTCCAACCAATAATCATCGTTTCTCTTAAGCGGATAACCATTAACAATCGTCTCTCTTAGACGGATAACCATCTGATAAAATATTCAGTTCAACATTTCTTCGTACAAACTTTTTACATTTATTCTTAATTAAAACATTTGAAAACATATTTCTTTCAATTCAATTCAATAACTTCACCTATGCAGGTTACAAAAATAAAACATGATGCTTGTTTTCAGTACATAATATTTTTGCCAAATTGTCGATTTTACATTTTCTTTAACTAAAATTCCAAATTTAATTCAAAAGAAACAATCATCGTCTCACTTGGACGGATAACCTTCGTCTCACTTGGACGGATAACCTTCGTGTCACTTGGACGGCTCACGCTCAGCTTCTATCAGACCATTTGACGGGCCTGGATCTTCATCATCAATGTCCAGCTCGTGGGGCACATTTCCCTCTGGAAGTTTTCTTGTGTCCTCGTGATAGTATTTATATAATCGTTTACTCAATAGCGACTTTAACATGTATCTGTCACCGTCTAGGACTTTAACTACCAAAAATGGACCCTTGAATTTTGGGTCTAGTTTTGTGTGGTGTCTCTCCTCGTTCTTGAGAAGGACATAGTCACCGACACTGTGTCTTACAACGGCGGCCTTGGACTTATCAAATCGATTTTTTGTTGTAAAAGGCTAAAGATTTCATGCTGCTACTTGCTCGAGCCCGTGTGGAGTCTAAGTCTACTTCCAATTCTGTGTCCAATGGAGGAACTAATCCAAGAGGTCGACCTTCTTTCCCTATTAACATTTCTAAGGGACTGGCCTCAGTTGCCCGATTTGTTGTGCAGTTTAAAGCTAGCTTCACCTCGCCGAGAGCATCTTGCCAGGGCCTTTGGCTTAATTCGACTGCAGTTAATAGGTTCTTGAGCGTGCTCATAACGCGCTCAACTTGTCCATTAGCACGACTTGCCCCAGTCGCGATTAAATGAAGTTTTATGGTTTTTTGAACAGCAAAATTCTGCAAACTGCGCGCTAGAGAAACATCTACCCTGATGAAGTTGAGGACTTTATGGCCCTGATACAACTCTCCGTATCTATTTTGAGAGTGTGGTAAAGGTGTACGAATTTTGTGAAGCTGTCAATTTGAACAATGATATATTCCTTTAAATCACTTTTACCACTTAATTTGCCAGTAATGTCCATATGGACAGTGTGCCAAGGGATGCTAACCTTCGGTATAGGATGTAATTCTGCTTGAACTTGGCCGGACTTTGCTGTCCTGCAGGTTATACAATTGTCAACAAATTTACGGACATATTTGTTCATTTTCTCAAACCAGTAAAATTGGTAAAGTGTTTTTTTGCCAACCAAGGTGCATGATTGACTCATGTACCTGGTTAACTACTGACCATCTGAAATTTCGGGGCACAACTGGCGAGCATCGTGTTTTACCATTTTTTGGATTTTACGAAACAACATCCCTTTTCTCAAATCATATGTTTTAGTTACTTCATCTAGTAGGTCATTTGAATTCAGTTTACTGACAAGGGCAGCAATATCCGGGTCCAATTGCTGTTCGGCAAACAACCAATTATTTGAGATTTCTGCTATGTTTATTCGCTTCTCGGGAATTTTTCCAAAATTAATTGTTTCTGAGTAACTGGGTTTCTAGATAAAAAAGTCGACATGTGCCGCGTAGGAGGTGCTTATCCGGGTGAGCGATCTGTGAGCGAGTTGGAGCCATGTTGCTCCCGAAAGAGAGCGATAAGGTGTTTACAAAGAAATTGAAGTAGAAACGGATTAATTGCTGCGAGGGGCTCGGTTGAATTGTATTGTAAATTTCAAGTTGTTAAAACTGCTTTTCTAAATAGTACGTTAAAGAAGTATACATGAAAATTCCTTAAGGAATTTCATGCAATAACGAAAATATATGTAAATTGAATAAGGAAATTTACGGGCTCAAACAAGCAGCTGGATATAAGTTTGAAGTATTTGAGCAGGCGTTAAGGCAATGTGGTTTTAAGAATTCACCAGAGAATGTGCAAGACTGATTTCGATTGGAGAGATAATGAGATTGCCGGGAAAGTACATGGTTTTGGTTGAACCAGTAAGGGAAGCATTATGGTTTAAATCTCTCTTAGAAAGTATAAGTATTAAACTTGATAGATCAAATAAAGATGTATAAATATAATCAAGCATACATAAGTATAGCTAGTAATCCATCGTGCCATAAGAGATCAATAAAGATATATAAAGATAATCAAGGATGCATAAGTATATCAAGTAATCCATCGTGCCATAAGAGATCAAAACATATTGATATTAAGTATCATTTTGTCAAAGAACAAAAAGAGAAAAAATATTATTTCTATATAGTGGACAATTCCCGCTCATATGGGGAGCGCTGGGAGTAATAAAATGCCAAGAAATGATGAAATGATCGCACTCGCAATGACTTGCTTGTTTGAGGCCATAAAGCCCCTTTGCAACTAAGGTTTTGCCGTTATCGGAGTATATGCGCTGTGGGGATTGTCTTCTCTCCTCAAACCGTGGGAAAGCCGCCAGAAACTTCTCCAGGTGGATCGACTTGGTGCTGAAGCGCATAAAGATGCAAACATACCCCTTCGTACTGAAACTGCGAAACCGATTCCGGTGTGCGTCAAAGGCCTGGAAAATGTAATTCACTCTCAAAGACGATTTCGTCTTTGCGCCTGTTGACGGCGCCGGTAAATGAAACAGATCTTGCATCCCTACAAGTGGTCTTTGATAAAGTTTTTGATCCTCGGCATCCAGAACTTCGTATGCAAATAACGCATTATCAGCTGGCTGCACCCGTGCAGCCTGATGCGCGTTGATCAGCCGACGCGTGGGGAAGATTGTGGTGACGTTTGTCATAGCTGAGGACTCAGCCGCTCGAAGTTGGCCGCATGAGGGAGGATACCGAATTTGACGAAAAAGGGGTTCGAATTCAGCAAGGCGCTTGAAGACGGATCAGTCTGTTTCTCAGAGGGGTCGGATTTCTACAGCGTATTTCTATCAGCTCGTCCGTGCCAAGTTGCAGTGTGAAAGACATCGCAGCCTTTGGGGCGACGCTTTGCTGGTTTTATGCGGTGACCCTTAAGGCCCGACCGTAAACTGAAAATAGCCCGCTTAAGTCGTCCTTAGGTGCTAGTGTTACTGTGTAACAGTGAACCCGCTGCTCAAGTTGCGTTCCCGGGACATCGCAGAGAAAATCAATTCACCATTCAGGGGCTTGTCGGAGCTATTACAGTCCATGCTACCATCTTCTGGCCGCTGGGTTGTTTACTACAAACATAGCCTAACACAATGGTGGAATCAGTACAGAACTGGCATACAAGTCGGCTAACAAAGCTCGCCGCGACAAGGATCTGTCAATATATCTGCGTAATGTCTGCGTTAAAGACGACTTATAAACACCATTTGAGTGTCTGCAGTGTGAGGTCGGCTTGAAGAGTTGGGCCGGAAAGGCATCACTCTCCTTTAGTGAATAGACGTTTGACGACAGCGTGATGAAGAAAAAAGAAATTATTACAGTTCGTGAGGTGAGTTAACCGAATTATGTGGCCAAAATCAGCGTATTCCTGCAACACAGCGTCTTAACGTGCATCGACCATTTTTATCCTCTTCTGCAAACAACAGCTTGTAAAACACACATTGAACTAAGAGCTCAATTTGAAAACTCTAGCTACAAAGATGAATTAGAACATTATAACAATAGTGACATCAATATGAGCCGTTCAATATACTTACTTTACTTAACGTATAGATAAAAGCAAGTAAAAAAACTCTAGTCGAGACCGCTCGACTAGGGTATACCCTGAACCCTGCGAAGAACAGCTATTCCATACATTCTCCGTTTTTATACTATTTCACGTAGTGATATAGTATAGGTAATGCAATGTCCGTCTGTCTGTCTGTCTGTCCGTATGAACGCAAACCATTTCCACGCTATTGAAGCTAGAGACTTGAAATTTGAAATATATACTCGAGTATACCACCTTGTCTGATAGTGTCAAGATTTTCCCGATGCGCCCACTAGGGGCGTGGCAAATCGGAAAATGCATTTTCCTGTATCTCATGTCGACATCCCAAAATCAAAAAGCTATGGCGGTTATATCTACGCCCATTGGGGGCGTGGAAAATCGGGTCAAACTGTATCTTTTACAGTTTTAAAGCTAGAACGCCTTAATTTGGTGCGTGGGTTACTGTTACAACCCTATAAAGATCGCCAAAAAAATTTCATGGCCACGCCTACTAGGGGCGTGGTAAATCGGATCTTAATATATAGTTATTTTACTAGTTGCGTAATATTTATGGCGGATGTATCTACGCCCTCAGGGGGCGTGGCAACTAATATCAGATTATATCTCCCACAGTTTTAGTGCTAGAAGCTTCAAAATTGGATGTTAAGTTACTGGGGACCTCCTCTACCGATTCCACAAATATTATTGTTACGCCCCAAAAGGGTCGTGACATACAGAAAAATACGCTGTAATTTTCGCATTATTCGAATGTAAGCTTCCAAACTTTACAGTTATATTCCTGAACGCCCACTCTATGCACATGCCAAAAATTATTTGCCACTGGGGGCGTGGAAAATCAAAACTGAAACTTTTTCAGCTTCTGAGCCAATAACGCCACAATTATGTGACCTTTGACCTTGTCTTTTGACTTGTAAAATTTTATATCACACAACTTATATCACATTTTCAGAGTTGCCACCTCTCTCATTTTGGAGTTGCCACCTCTCTCATTTTGAGAGATGCCATGTCTCTCGATTTATGTGCGTGTTTTTGCTAAGGTAAGGGTTCTAAGCTTCTATCCAAATTGAAACTGTCTGGCCACCTCTAATAAAAGTTTTAATCTGCAGCTAATTTGAGCAGCGACAGTGGGGATTTAAGGTTAAATTTTAAATAATATAATGTGATAGATGCCCCTGTGGGCTGCTTGGACGTGAAATAGTATTTCGCTGTCGGTTGCGTCCGACTGCAACGTTCTTACTTGTTTTTATATGCATATGTACACACACACAGGCACACGCACACACAAACGCCAGTCGGTGCGTCAGCTTTTCGTTAGCTGCTATTTGCATGCCAATGTTATGGGAAATTAAATGTTTTTTGTAGACGAACGATTTTGATCTAACTTGTTGGGCGTGATTATAAGCATAAGAATAAGTCTCTAGTACTTGAAACACGTGTTAAAAGTCTTTTCTGTCTCCATTTAGTTGTAATTTGCTTACTTATTATTACACACACTTGCAAATTTTATTTTTATTTTATGTATGCATCATTCGAGTATAATCGAAATGCGGCGCTTAGTTGAGAAGCTTTAGTATCAGTTTATTTCTTTTATTTATTTTCTATTTATAGCTAATATATAATATATAGTTTCGAAATGAGCAACATAATGCTCATAGTATAGAATGTTTCCAACTCAATTAATAGAAGCGCATAGCACCCTCAGTTAATTGCTTTTGACAATTCACATGTTTATAGGTATGATTTAATATGTTAATTAGGCGCGTTTTTTGAAATAATGAAAAACAGTTGTTTAATTGATTATTTTTAAAATTTGTGGGTGCATTGACATTAAAAAAGTATACTGTGCAGATTTTGAGTGTTACCCAAAATTTGAACTTTCTGCTATAAGATCCTGTTTTAAAATTGTGGCGGCATGTAGATTTACTCTGCAACCATCACAGACAATTGCGAGCTCTCGATATTCGACTGTCGATCTGCAATTTTGTTAGATTAATCAATTTTAAGCTACATTTCTATTAATAAAAACCTTAGCTTGGTCGGTTAAGAGTGAAAAAAAACTTAAAAAGAATACTAATTATGTAGCGTTTTCTACAATTATTCCGATTTGACCTTTAATTTGTGCCGCTGTGACGTGTTGATGCGTGTATTAAAATTATTAATCAGTAGTTGCAATATTGTCATATTTTTCATATAATTTACTATGATAAGCAGGACAATAATATATATTGTCGGAGCGCAAATTTCATTTGAAAATAACAACACATTAGTTTGACTTCACTCTTCAATCTCAGTTCTCAAACTGGCCTTTACTCACTTTTGCTAGACTACCTGATTTCAATTTCACAATGTTGCTAGACTTCATGATTTTAATTTCATAATGTTTCCAGACTGTCCTGTCGTCAGTCTGGCGTTACGGTTTTTCTTATTAATTTGAATTCCGCATAACTTGAAATGTTGATGATATTTGTCATATACATACATAACTCGCACGAACCTTAACGGCAAGTGATACCGATAGGAATATTCCCCGATGGGGGCGGTGCTAATCCGGGTGTGGAGTCGGAGCCATGTTGCTCCAGAAAAGGCTTTAACAAGAAATTAAGTAGAAACGGATTAGTTGCTGCGAGGGGGTTCGGATGAGCATGAAGACAGCACATAATCGGATCCAGAGCGGGCTAATGCTTCGCCTGGGCAGACTTTAGTTCCTTCTTTAATACGATGATCTTTGCTACGGACACTTGCATCCCTGCAAGTGAGATTTGATAAAAAGTTTTGGATCCTCGGAATCCAGAACTTCATATCATCATCAGCTGGCTGCATACGTGCAGTCTGATTAAATGTGCGAAGAGGACCAGCCGACGCGTATAATGGGTCGTATGGGAGAAGATTGAGCTGATGTTTGTTTGGTTAAAATTCAACAAGGAGCTTGAAGGCAGAATATTCTGTTTCTCGGAGAATAGACAGATTTTGACAGCGTATTTCTACTTCTGAGCGAGTCGTACAAGGATCTGTTTTGAGGCTAGCAGCTCGTCCATGCCGAATTGCAACGTGGAAGGCATCGCGGTGACGAATCGCGGGATTTATGCGGTGACCCTTAAGGCCCGACCGTGGTCTGAGAATATCCCGCTTATGTCGGATTCATTCCGGTCACAACTGTATGGAGGCTTATTGAGCCATGTCAACACGATGGGGGAATCAGTCCAGAACTGGCAAGATGTCGGCCATACTAAGAGCTCATAAATTACAAGTCGGCTTTTTACAACACCACGCTGCGACAATATCTGCGTAATATCACTCAAGCCTACTCCTTTAACGCTCATGAGTGGAGTTACCTGAGTTACGTGGCCCAAATCGGCATATTCCTGCAACACAGTGTGCTGTCACCATGCATCATGGTATATGGTGAAATCATTTTTTAGTATTCGAATACAACGGAAAATATGACCGGTGCCTAAATACCGTACGAGTGCAAAGAAGCATAGAAGCGAGGTCAGTTATGCAGAAGAGTCAGCTGAGTACATATAGTTGCATACGCCGTTTGCAAAGTTTATTATGTCAATATAGCATACCAGTGACAATTATACGCGTAACGATACCAAAATTTAGTCCCGCGGGTTGTGGTTTCCACATCAAGTGGAGCAAATTCCACTTGAGGCATGACATGTAGCCACAGTATCAAGTTAGGCAAAGAAACCAAAAGCTTCGATTACACTTTTATCTGATCCTAGAGTTCCTTGAGACAAAACAGCTCCTAAAGCGAAATCACTTGCATCCGTTGTTAATATGAATGGCTTAGTAAAGTCAGGATATGTAAGTATTGGGTCGTTACATAATAAAGACTTAAGTTTCGAACGTTGATTGATATTAGTCGTCTATTGTAATTCTTTTCCTTTTAATTGTTTCATAGAAGTAGGTTCCTTTAAGGCACTTTGTCCCTGAAGTCGTTCGGCTGCG
>JAEIGN010000655.1:0-62900 GCA_018903745.1 Drosophila repleta
AATAAAACGTCCGCTTACTTCTCTGACTTAATTCAGACACTCTCTTTATTCAGTGGTAACATGTATGGGTTCGAAGTTTGAAGCTGTCGCTTCGCAGCAAGTCTTGCCCACACGATTTAGAACAATCCAAGCGGCACCAAGGGGATTCGGCTTGGTTGGGATCATCTCAGAGGGGGACTGAGGGAACTGAGATGGTAACACCTCCCCCTAGTGTGGAGCGACGGCAATAACGATGGTATAATTGAACATCCGTTTGAAGGTGTTTCCATCGGCGTGAGCAAAATTTTGTTGGTTCTACAGGTCCAGCAGATACCACTTGTTATAATAAATGATGTCAACCAGACATATGTATATTGTTGTCAAGTTGTCGCATGTTGTCGTTTCTTCATCTAGAATGCTTTTTAGGCATTGTTGGTTGATTATTAGAGTTGTGTTGTCTTTCGCAGATTTATGTTTGATGGGTTTTGAGTTCATTTGTTTGATTAGGCGCGCTTAGTTATGTATTACATATTTAGGTAACATACATATTTTGTTCTTATTAATAGGTAGAGAAATAAGGTGCAATAACTCATTATTGCTTTTATCAAGTATTGATATGTTAATTCTAAAGGTTACATATTTTTTTTTTTTTTTTTTTTTATCTAAAGCTGAGAACTATATAAATATTCTTCGTTTAATGTCTTAAAAATGTTATTTTCATCACTTTTTTAGGTTTATATTATTCTATTCCATATTTACATCTTCGGTTTTTGAATCTTATTTCTATGTCTTATTTATCATATTTTGTTGATTTATGTTCTTAAGAATCTTTCTTTTGTTTTCTTCTAGCTTGTTTAATTTGTTTGTAATAATTGCTTCGTCCGTGTCGTCCATGTTACCAGTTACTACTTTAGTTACGTTTACGTTACGTTAACAGAATATTAATTAGTAAGGAGTTGTATAGTTACTGTATTTTTCTTAGTCTTTTTCTTTATTTTAGATTTATATATCTTTTGGTTTTTTCTAGAAATAAATGTTATCCCTGTGTTCTTAGATACTATGTGTTTAGTAAATCTTGGGGTTAATTTGTTTTATCTGTTTTCTTTTCTGAAAATCGTGTCCTCTATATCTAACGGCAAGGGTTCCTGTCGGCCCTGATTTGCTCTCTTGATTCTAAATTCCATTTTGTTTTTCATTTCCCCTGCTATTTTAGGATATAGATTTGTTTGAAACGTGTTTAAGTTTTGTAGATAATCGTGTTGGGTTCTGCCTTGGAACACCTCATATGGAGTATATTTAGTCCCTGAGTGTATGGCGTTGTTGTAGGTAATAAAAGTTTCGGTCAAGGTTTCGTCATGATCGCAAGTTATTACTTCTTCTTTCGTTTTATTTACTATGATTCGGTATATTTCAGTCAGTGTTGAATGTAGTCTCTCGATGGTAGAATTACTCGATGACTGTTGGAAAGAGGTAATGTGCAGTTGAATATTGTATTGGTCACAGAAATCTTTGAAAATTTTTCCGGCAAACTCCGGGCCTTGGATTCCGAAGAGATCCATAACATTTTTATGGATCTAATTATTTTTAGACTACCACGAGCTGGGATTGTATAGCCTAAGGCAAATTTGGAAAATTGATCAATAATAGTCAAAATGGTTTAAGTGTTTATGGTATAGAGGTCTATATGGAGAATTTGCATAGGTAGAGAAGGAATTTCGGTTTCTTGGTATATAAGACTTGAAATTTTTTATGTAGGTCCGTGAATACCACGAAAAGATCGAGTTTGTTAAAAAAAGTCGATAACTATTTTGGTTTTAATGTTATCGATTAAAAACATTATCGAATGTTAGTTATAAAATTATATATCCCACGTGTTTATAGCTAGATTCTCCATTTTTTTTGTAATTTTTATATTTATTTTATCTAATTTTGATTTTTGTTAAATTTTGGATACCGGCTCCAAATTTCTCAAATATTTAAATTGAGGTTAGTTGCACTCAAAGCCAGTAAATGAATGGGTTTACATTTGTAAAAATTGGAAAAAATGTATTAAAATATGATGAACACAAGCTGAAAATTTCATTCAAATCCATTAATTCGCGCTGAAGTTATTAAACAAAACATTTGGCCAATCGGCCAAACACGTGACCAGAAACGCAAAACAAATTGTTTTCCTATACATGTGCACACATACACACATACACATTGAGCTGGGTTCATCTAGAAAATTCAAAAACCCGCAAGTTTTGGTGTACATATTTCCAATAGATGGCGCTATGATTTGGTAATTACCAGCTGTTCGAAACAGTGATGGCACTATTCTATCGAACCATAGATGGCGCTATTAGCTAAACAATTGAAAATGAATTGAATTTAGTTTTCTGTGCGTTTATTCAAAATACTAATTATGCAATATTTTAAAAAATCTAGATAGCGCGTGGTTTGGGGTATCTCCTATTTGTTTTTGAATATAGTTTGTAAATTAAATTCGTTAGTGGGTTTATTTGTTACTTGTATCTTTTCTTGTACGGTACTGTCCTGGTTGTTAGTGTTTACTTCCGCGGTAATGCGGCTAAGGGCATCTGCCACAACGTTTTCAGATCCTTTTTTTTATAGGAAATCTCGTAATCGTACTCTAGTAGTTAGAGTTTTCAACGAACTAATTTTGAATTTGGTTGTTTTAAATTCATTAGCCAAGTTAATGGTCGATTTTGTTTCGTTGCCCAAATAATTGCTAACATCTGTTTCTCAACCGTGGAGTAGTTTAACTCCGTGTCAGTAAGGGTTCGACTAGCGAATGCAATCGGTCTGTCGTTGTTTTCTGAACCTTGTGATAACACGGCACCAATTGTCACATTACTTGCATCGGTTGTAAGGATGAATGGTTTGTCAAAATCGGGGTATTGTAGTAGCGGGTCATTGCAAAGTAGTGTCCTACAGGTTTCGAATGCGTTAGTGAACTCGTTACTAATCTTAACTGCACTCCTTCCTTTTAGCTGCTGTGTTAAAGGTTTTGTGATGAATTTACGATAATATCCTAAAAGTCCTAGGAAAGATTTGATTTGCTTCTTGGTCTTAGGAATAGGAAATGATTTTATGGTTTCAATCTTGTTAGGATTTGGTTTGATTCCCTTATTTGTTACAATATGCCCCAAATATTCAATTTCCTTTCTTAGGAAGTCTGATTTACTAGGTTGGAGCTTCAGATTTGCGTTGTTAAGTTTGGTGAACACTGTATGTAAATGTAACATGTGTTCTTGAAGTGACGATGAGAAAACGATTTTATCATCTAGATATATTAGGCAGTATTTGCCATTTAAATCTGTTAAAATGACCGTTAACGGTAGAGAAAACTGTTTTATCTCTATCTTTTGAGTGCATTTCTATTTGGTGATAACCGCTGGCTAGGTCTAGAGCTATAAAGTATTTTGCTTTACCGATCCTGTCTAGAACGTCGTTAATGTTGGGCATCGGATATCTGTCCTTGACATTTTTTTTCGTTTAATTTGCGGTAATCGATAACTAGTCTCCATTTGGCAATATTAGATTTATCTTTCTTTTTTTGCTACTAGAAAAGTTGGAGAGCTCCAACTATGTTTGATTATATTTTGATTCAGAAGTTGTTGGATTTGGGCGTTAATTTCTTTCTTTTCTGTGATACTGTATCGGAATGGTTTTGTATGTATTGGGATTTGGTCAGTAGTTTTAATTTGGTGTTTAACCAGATTAGTGAAAGTTAGGGGCTTTCCTTCTCTATAAAAGATATTTGGGAATTTTGAGCCGAGTTTCTTGATTCCATTCGTTTCTTCCTTATTTAGTTACTGTGATTGTATTTACTTGTTTAGGAATGTCTACTATAGCTTCAAGTTGTTTAAAAATGTCTATTCCGATGAGTCCAACAAAAGTATAAAGCGCGAAGTTGTAATGCACTTTGGACCAAACCGTGTAATTCGAACATTAAAGTTGGTTCATCTCTCTTATCGGAACAGTTTAAGATGAGATCATCCCTAATTTCATCCCAATTAAGGCTAGCTCCTTCCCTCAATTATAGCTTCATTAGCTTTTCCCTCATAGTTCTCAAGAGCAATTGGCCATATGGTGTCCGGTAGTTTCCTCTAATGAGAAGAATTTCTTCTACATTGCTGATAAATTCACTAAGGGTTTTCGAATTTCCGTCATAAGTTGGCAAGAAGCGGATTGCATCTGGAATTTTTAATGTAGTCAATAAGTCCAAATGATTGTTCATTATTGGGTCCTGCTTGGGTGGGGGAGAGCTCGAATTAGATGTCATTGGTGTAATGTCTTCGGTTCTCCAATGTCCGTTGGGTTATTGCTAATTCTAGTTCTACTTCTAGTGTTTGGGGTAATTTTCTTAGCTTTACCTATAGTCGACATTAATTGAATTGATCTTAATTTATTTTCACTTAGTGTGGAGTGAAGTGTATTATTATGTGGTGCTCCGGTGGTTGTATTCTTTTTATTTTTTGCGTTTTTGTATTTTGTTGTATATGTTTATTGTGTTTATTGTTATTTATTGATTTTAGCAATTATGTATTTGTATTTAACAATTAAACTTTTTTTAGCAATAACCGTTAAACAACTTCATCACTGTGTTCACCTAAGCAATGTCCCTCTTGTTCGAGCTCTGTGTCGCAACTGATCTTGCAGTGGCGACTGATGTTAGTGTTTTTTTACTAAAAGCTTCTTATTTTGTGGTACGAATTTGTGTCGCTAAGCACATTTTGCGGAGTTAAGCGACGGAGATCGTGCCGAAGACAGATTAGTAGCGCCAGACATCGTATATTTTATATTTTTGCTAGTGGCAACCGAAATCAAATTCCGTTAGGTCAGTCTTGAGCGCTAGGTTTCTGCTGAAGTGCAGAATAGTGGCTCCAGAAATCGTGTGTCCTAGAGTGTCGTTAGTGGCGCCAAACATGCCGCGTCAGCGACGAAAAGCGAAATAATTGTTTAGAATTAGAACAGCGGCGCCGGATAATTTTGTGTTAGGATTGTCACGCGACAGACGGTGATAAAAAAAATGTGGTTGTGGCACTGTTCTTGTGAAATCAATGATGAATTTGTAGTTATGTTGGGTATACGAGGGTGGACGTTGCCATCAAATGCGGTTTGCCAATATGTGTCACGTTCGTACATGTCTGTGCGACAAGTCGTAAGTCGTTCCAATAGATCGCACTGAAAGATTGTTTCGGCCGACGAGTCTTATGCAACAAGTCTGTACTACTTCTCACGACATGTTGGCCTCATCTGCTCATATACCTTGCACGTATGACACAACGCAACATGCTTTCTTACATTCCACCATAGCACATTTAATACTTTTGGATATTTGATATTTTGTTTTATACATCTTTTTTATACCCTGAACCCATTGAAAATGGGAAATCAGGGTATAATGGTTTTGTGAAAATGTATGTAACAGACAAAAGGAGGCGTGGCAGAACCCATAAAGAATATATATTCTTGATCAGGGAGAGAAGCCGAGTCGATTTAGCCCTGTCCGTCTGTCTGTCTGTCCGTCTGTCCGTATGTTTGAACGCGTCGATCTCAGAAGATATAAGAGTTAGAGACTTCAAATTTTTTTTAGGAAGTCCGTGTACATCACGATTCGATCGAGTTTGTTTCAAATATTCGATAACTATCATCGTTTTAATGTTACCGATTAAAAACCGATATCTTCATTTAGTTATAAAATTCTATTTAATTCATCTTTATAGTTGCATTCAGTGTTATTTGAGCCTTCTGCAATTTCGGTTTTTGTAAAATTTTGGATGCCACGCCCTCAAATTGGCCCATCGCCTCAAATTGTTAAATCACGTATTTCAAGTACTAGAGACTTGTGCTTTGGCACATACACACATATGAATGTCATGACTACGCCCAACAAATTTGATCAAAATCGTTGATCTAAAAAAAAAGTTATTAAACATTTAATATATCATATTATCGGCGTCTTGCAGCAGCAGCGAAGCTTATGAGTCATAATGCACAGTTAGTAGATTGTGTGCTTGTGCGTGCGTCTGTTTGTGTTCTTGTGCGTGCGACTGTGTGTGTGTATGTATTGCTTGCTGCATATGAATATATCTCTTAGTCGAGTAGTCTCGACTAGAGCACTCTTACTTGTTATACCCTGAACCCATTGAAAATGGGAAATCAGGGTATAATGTTTTTGTTGAAATGTATGTAACAGGCAGAAGGAGGCGTGGTAGACTCCATAAAGTATATATATTCTTAAACAGGAAGACAAGCCGAGTTGATATAGCCATGTCCGTCTGTCCGTCCGTCCGTCCGTCCGTCCGTCCGTCCGCCAGTCCGTATGTATGAACGCGTCGATCTCAGAAGATATAAGAGCTAGAGACTTCAAATTTTTCATGGAAGTTCGTGTATATCACAATTCGATCGAGTTTGTTTCGAATAATTGATAACTATAATCGTTTTAATGTTATCGATTTAAAACCGATATCTTCATTTAGTTATATGATTCTATTTAATTCATCTTCAAATTTTGCATTTTGTGTTATTTAAGACTTACGCAATTTCGGTTGTTGTTAAATTTTGGGTGCCACGCCCCCTTCGTCTCAAACTTGCAACTCTCGTATATCAAATACTAGAGATTTGTACTTTGGCACATACATACATATGGATAACATGATCACGCACATGATCACGATCAAAATCGTTGGTCTAGAAAACAACTTATTAAACATTTAATTTCCCATAGCATTGCCATACAAAAAGAAGTCCAAGAACAGCTGACGCAACAACTTGCGCTTGTGTGTGTGTGCGCCTGTGCGTGTGTGTATATGTTTTGCTTGTAATGAACGTACATATGCATGTGTATATAAAAAAGAAACAAAGAATGCTTGAAATATCGGTTCTTCGCAGGGTTCAGGGTATACCCTAGTCTAGCGGTCTCGACTAGAGTTTTCTTACTTGTTTTTTTTTTTTTTTTTTTTTGCTTTTGTGCTACTTAGATTTGTGTAGCTTAAGGTAATTGTAATTATGAGATTCCTCATTGTAGGATCTTCGTGTGCGGTTGCGCCAGTTACAAGTCAGAGGACGATTAAGGCAGACTTAAGTTTTCAATTAGAAGAATATTTATACAACTTCAATAAAACGTCCGCTTACTTCATTGACTTAATTCAGACTCTATCTTTATTAGAACAATCCAAGCGGCACCAAGGCAAGGCGGCTTGGTTGGGAACATCTCAGAGGGGACTGAGGGAACTGAGATGGTAACTCGCGCACTCAGGCGTCGACTTGGTTCGCGTCGTCGATGTTCGAACCTCGCGAGGGACCATCCGACGACCTGTGACGAAGATAATTGTGCTGCAGAGTGAGCCTGAGGTGGCCCCGACGAAGCACTAACCCCCTCCGGATCCCTTTATGTGCTGTCTCCATGTCCTCGTTCCATACGAGCCCCCCCATACCAACTAATCCATTTGCCGAAGCTCAGAGGTGTGGTTAATCCAACCACCCACTTCTCCACATGGCGGATCGACCTGCTCGGCGCGGATCGCCAGTTCCACACTGTGATCACCGCCGTTCCCGATCTCCTAGGCGGCGATCGGTTGAATCCTCCAATCGCCCGGCGGCAGTCACAGCATCGCAGGCGCCCAACACTAACGTCACTCTTCCAATCCAGGAGGACGTCGCTGTTGCCCACCGCAATGATCCGGATCGGTGACGGGACGAAGCAATTTGAGACCCGAGCGCTGTTGAACGCTTGCGCCCCCGTGAGCCCAATCAATGGCTTGTTTGCCAAGGCCCTCGAACTGGCTGTGACTCGGGTCGGTGACGACAAAGCTTGCTTGGCTGTAATTGAGTCCAAGAGCGACTCGGCTCTTCGGAAGGCGCTCATGCTCAAGGTGGAGCCCGATCTGTGCATCCGCACGCCTAACCGCGAGGTTCCCGAGACGTTGCGAGGGAAGTTCTCCACACTCGTCCTGGCGGATCCGACCTTCTACCGGCCTGGGTCTATCTCCGTGGCTCTGGGTGCAGACCTCTATCCTGAGATCATCCAACCGGGTTGTGTGCCTGCCCACCACGGCACACCCGCCGCCCAAAGCACGTTGTTCGGTTGGGTAATTTCCGGCTCCTGCGGCGTCTAGGTGCTCCAGAACGCTGCCGTTCCCTATCCAATCATATGGCTAGTGTGTGAGAAGACATTGGCAGCCGTTAATTGCTTATTCAGGCCAGTCCTCCCTACTACAAACAACCTGTGTAATACTTCTTACCCTTATTATATCTTTTCTACAAATATAATTAACGCTTCCAATATTTCCCTTGATTCTCTGATTTCAACCATTCGGTCAATGAAATGATTCTACTCGCCTGGAGCTGAAAATATTCATAGTTGTGTTATAAAGGAATGTTGTGAATCCCTTCAGTTACCTTTACTTAAACTTTTTAACTTATCTCTGGAAACTTCTGTGTTGCCGTCTATTTGGAAAGAGTCGTTCATTATCCCTCTATATAAAAAAGTCTGACATTTCTAATTACAGGGGTATTGCCAACCTGCCGGCTATTCCGAAGTTATTTGAAAAGATAATAACCTCAACCTTACAACATTTTTTGTAAATCAATTGTTTTGCCATTCAAACATGGCTTTGTCGTTAATCGATCTACCTCGACTTATCTGTAAAAATGTACTTCCCTAGTAAACGAAAGTTCACCATGAAGTATTACTTCATAAGCTAAATCGCATAGGGTTTTTTCCTTAACTTTTATCTTGGTTATCATCCTATTTAAAGGGTAGAACTTAAAGAGTTGTGTTGAGAACATCTTTTTCGAAACAAATCTTCGTTCTTTCAGGTGAACCTCAGGGTAGTCATCTAAGGCCTTTACTTTTTACGTTATTTATCAACAACCTTCCCAGTTGTATTTCTTATTCAAAGATCTGCATGTATGCTGATGACTTAAAACTATGCCTTTCTTATTTTAACACAATCAATCACCAATGCTTACAAGATGATCTAAATTCATTCCAACTTTGCTTCTTGGAGCATTCGTTTGACGCTTAGTGATTTTAATAGCTTTTTGTCCCACGGTCAACTCAAGCTTACTTATGAGTCTTATATTAATGCTCTTAGATATAGCATCAAGAAAACCAAAATATTTTTAAAGCTATCATTCGCAGCAATAAAGCTTAACTCTTATAACAAGCATCTTCTCCAACTGCAACGTTGGGCAAAAGAGTTCAATGATCCTTTTGTAACAAAACTCCTTTATGTTTCGCTGGTACGACCTATTTTAGAATACTGTTCAATTATCTGGTCTCCACAGCATAAAGTGTACCAGGATTGTATTGAATCGGTCCAAAAACAGTTCCTTCTCTTTTTGCACCCAGAAATCTAAACCGGGACCCTAATTTCCGTATACCGTCTTATCATAGCCGTCTCCTTTTTATTGATCTTCCTTCATTAATAAATCATGCCACTACATTATTTATTATACATATATATTTACAGTTAAGCTTCTTTTAATTTTACTTTTAATTTTTCTTGAATGCCTCTATCATCAATTTTCTTTAGTTCAATAATTTCATTGACCATGTAGAGCTGTGAACTGGTGCATAGCCGGCCGGACTGGTGATATTTTGAAACATTTGATCTGTTGATCCAAGGGCGTTTAGCGAAGCTGAGTCAGTTCAGATTCACTTGAAGCGTAGGATGGAATATAGCCATGATTTCATGACTGGAACCATTAGGCCATCAAAAGTTGCTGATGCGATTCAATTTTTAGTCGAAACTGAGCTTTATATGATGCATCAGGTTACTGTTAATGAACAGTGGCTAACTTCCTTTTCGTCTGACGAAATTCCATTCATTGCATCAGCAGAAGACAGGGACTAAGTATCAGCGTTAGTAGAAAGATCTGCTCAAGCCTCAACAAAAGAGCAGAATAGTAGAGAGACAGAAGATATCAGACCAGGAGGCCAGGAAACCCTTTTAAAAAATGTCCCTGCAGCAAATATCGTTATGCAAAGAATAGATATAGATGGAGAAGGCCAGCGACCATTGCATATGATCGAAGATTGCGATTCTGAGGTGCTGACCTTTCAAACTATTTTTGCAGGCGTTAAAAGAAAGTGTAAGGAAAGTTTTACGATTTTTATAGAAGAGATTGTAGAACTGATAAATTATTTCTTAGTTTTAAGAAGTTAGAAATGATTAATATTAGAAACAAAACGTCGATTTGCTTGTGAAAGCACAGCGCCACTGACTGCATTACTGCAGCAAACGCTCTTAATGAAGAGCAAATAGACCAATTAGTTCGCCATGATGATGGCTAAAGAGCTTTGAAAGGTATTAGGACCTCGCCTGCTCACTGGGAAGCAGAAAAGGTTATGGCAATGATTTGGTCTTCTGACCTTCTTTATCACATTTTCGGCAGTTGAGTTCCAACAAAGAGAGTCTCCCGATATTCACGGCATGTTTTGGCTGAAAGATGCTAAGAGGCTTGATTCCGCTGATGTCTCAAGCATTATTAGCATTATCACAACTGACACTGATTGTCCGGATGGGGCTCCATTTTTGGAGTATCAAATCCACAATCACGGCCACTCATGTAGGCGAGAAGTTGGGGCACAAAAATTTTGTAGATTCGGTATTCCTTACCCTCCTATGCCTCAAATAGAAATTTTGTTTCCGTTTGAGGAGAATGCTCAAAACATAGATAAGCATAGCAGAAAATTTTAAGCAGTTCTGGGCTTCTTGGAGAATTCGTTTGACGCTTAGTGATTTTAATAGCTTTTTGTCCCACGGTCAACTCAACCTTACTTATGAGTCTTATATTAATGCTCTTAGATATCGCATCAAGAAACCCAAAATATTTTTAAAGCTATCATTCGCAGCAATAAAGCTTAACTCTTATAACAAGCATCTTCTCCAACTGCAGCGAGCTAATATAGATATTCAGTTCAAATTAGATCCCTACGCTTGTTGCAGTTATGTAGTTAATTATATTAACAAGTCTCACAGAGGGATTTCAAAATAAATGCGTGAAGAAGTGAACAGGCAGAAGGAGGCATGGCAGACCCCACAAAGCAATATATTCTTGATCAGGGAGACAAGACTCAATTTAGCCCTGTCCGTAAAAAACGGATATCTTCATTTAGTTATAAAATTCTATTTAATTCATCTTTATAGCTAGAGTCTTAAAATTTTGCATTTCGGAGAGAAGCCGAGTCGATTTAACCCTGTCCGTCTGTCTGTCTGTCTGTCTGGCTGTCCGTCTGTCCGTATGTATGAAGGTGTCGATCTCAGAACCTATAAGAGCTAGAGGCTTGCAATTTTTTATATAGGATCGTTTAATTTTATCGATTAAAAACCGATATCTTCATTTAGTTTTAAAATTATATTTAATTCAGCTTTAAAGCTAGAGTCTTAAAATTTTGCATTTGGTGTTGCTTGTTGTTGTTACCGCGCAATTTCGGTTTTTGTTTAATTTAGGATGCCACGGCTCCTGCGCCTCAAATTTATAAATAACGTATTAAAGTACTAGAGACTTGTGCTTCGGAACATACACTCATATGAATGACATGATATCGTATAACAAATCAAAAACGTTGGTCTAAAAAAAAAAGTTATACATATAATATCTGATATTTTCGGCGTCTTGCAGCAGCAGGGGAAGCTGTTGAGTCATAGTGCACAGTTAGCAGATTGTGTGTTTGTGCGTACGCAGGGTACAGGGGATTTCTAAGTCTAGTAGTTTCGACTACAGCACTCTTACTTGTTATTAATTTTTTAATACGATTTTAAGCGTATTTATTTAATATTTAAAATTTAGGAAACATCTGAAAAAGTACTTGTATGTGTTTGTAACAGTAATAAAATCCATCCATTTGTACATGCGGATACATACGTACATACATATGTGAGTATGCGCAAATGGACAAGTCATAGTCAAGACCATACGTACATATGTACACATATACGTATTTACATACGTACCTATGGCCTTGACCATGGGTCTTCCGTTAGCGCATACACAATCTAAATAAATAAATTTTTTTAAAATTTATATTATCTTATTAATTATCTTTTATATCTGTGGGCGCATTGACATTAAAAAGTATGTTGTGCAGATTTTGAATGTTACCCAACACAGGAACCTAACCTTCTACTATAAGATTCTGCTATGAAATTGTTGCGTCATGTAGAATTACTCTGCAACCTGTGATTACCATCACAGACAATTGAAAGCTTTCGATATTCGACTGTCGTTCTGCAATTTTAGTTATAAATAAATGTTTAACTATTGTTGAGAAATGCATCGATTTAAATTCAATCGATTTTTCTTTTTCTTATAATTCGCCATTCTCTAGCATTCTAACAGTTGCGAAATAGGAAAATACTTTGCAACATTATTTCTGAACATGTTAGCAACATGGTGAAATTCTTATTGCGGCTTAGTTTTAAATTTGACAACAGAGAAGAGCAGACGCGCATAAGGCGGTCTGCAATTTAATAAAAATAAGTGAAAGGAAAGAACCAGCCTTCTTATTACTAAACATATAAATTGGTCCTTCGAGCCGGAGCTGTTGTAGTTTATTACTCACTATTTCACCATGGAACAACTCAAAATCCTGGTACACACAAGGGGCAGGTTGAAGGCGAGTCTTACGCGCTTGCTTCAACAGGCTAGGCGTTCCACAGCTGAATCCGACTATGACTTCGTGAAGACAATGCTGATCAGGCTCAACGCCGCTTGGAACGAGTTCGAGCGGGTTGGTGACAACGACAGTGTGGAAGGGTATGTCGACCCAGCGAACGACAATGAAGTTTATGAGGGCAAGTACATGAAAGCCCTGGAGAAACTGCTTGGGTGCACAACACGCAGCACTTGGAGTCAGCCACAACAACTAAGCTTGCCGAACGCAGTGAGTTTGCAAACTAGGACGCTATTTCACGTTTGGTACAACAACAACAAGAATTCTTCGCGAGTTTTCCGGCAAGCGATGCTACGCACGCCGACACTTTGGCGCCACATCGATACACAGAATTGCCAAAGTTGCAGATAAACCTTTTGGTGGCGATTACGAGGAATGGCCAGCCTTTAAGGATTTATTTGAGGACACCGTTCACAACAAACCGCATTTGGAAAGGACTCGCAAATTTCATTATTTGAAATCATTTTTGGTAAATGAAGCAGCAACTTTAATACGTCATTTGCCCATAACAGAGGCGGAGTATGATACTGCATGGGAGCGTCTCAACGAACGCTACAACCGACCATGAAGTTACCCAGCTCAAAGACTAGCAACGTGACAATGCTACGCAAGGTGACGGACGGTGCTAACGAAATAGTACGTGGACTGGATGCAGTTGGGCAAACAAGACGGGACTGTTGGATAACATATTTACTGCTTGCGAAAATAGACCCAGAGTCAAGACGCAAATGGGTAGAGATCAGCCAGGACAAAAATTCTCCAACCATAGAAGAGCTGTTCAAATTTCTCGACTCACGATGTGAGGAGTTCGAATTGAGTCAAATTCATGGTACGGACAACAACTCAAACGACAAGCCGAGGAAGGCGACACACACATTGATAGCCACTGATCAAGGTGCGTGTGCCAAATGTGGTTCAACTGAACACTCTCTATTCAGTTATTCTCAATTTCACAATTTGTCTATTGAGCAACTACGCTCATTCGTCAAGGGCAAATTATTGTGCTTCAACTGTCTGAGGCCTGGTCACACGTCAGCGAAATGTGGATCAAGTCACACTTGTAGACATTGTCGTGGCAGCTATCACACTCATTTATGCACAAGTGACATCGCTGCAGGCTGCTGCAGATCAAGAAGGTCAACCCGATACTGCCTCTGAAGACGATCAGACGCATGGAGTATCATTGATAACAAACGGTTGCATAGCGCAAGCGCCACACCATGTGTTTTGTCACAAGGACGAAATAAAGGAACTCTACCCACAGCTTGGGTAGACGTACGTAATGCGCACGGAACCTACACTGCTTGCCATGTACTTTTGGATAGTGGATCATAACTATCGTACATATCGGAACATACATATCACGCACGTTCATCCTCCCGGATTCTAGTTTCGGGTATTTCATCTATGAAGGCCAACTACACATGAAGTCACGCATATCAGATAACTGTATAGAATTTACAGTACACGTTCTGAGCAAAATCACTTCACCATTGGCAAGGGCCAATATCGATTTATCGTCGCTAGAGATCTTCTGTAAAATTCCTTCTGCAGATTCCATGTTCAACACCAAATCTCCAATCGCCATTCTATTTGGCACGGACTATGTATGGAGCATAATCATCGGTGAGAATATGCTTAACAACCATTGACAATGTAATGGCCATATCAACAATTTTTGGATGGGTGATCACTGCCATTGCCGCCAACCCGAAGCCAGCAGCTACAACTACGCTGCTTTCTTCTATTGATATCAATGCCTCACTCCAGAGATTCTGGGAGTTGGAGGACACCGATACTGTCCTGCCACCTGACAAGGAAGACTTGAAAGTGGAGGAACACTTCCGTGACACGCACACGAGAGATTCCGAGGGGGAGGTATATCGTCGAACTTCCGTTCAAGGAGCCGAGTACAACCTTTGCAGATACTCTACAAGGAGAAGTATCAAGGTTTGAGGCAGTAGAACGTCGACTACTCAGAAATCTCTCAACTACATTGTCAAAATGTTTCGCCAAATATGGGTCAACGAGAAACACCGGAACTATCAACGAATCTTGTGGAGAAGGAATCCTGTGGAATCAGTGAAGCACTATCAGCTTTCCACTGTAACCTATGGTACATCCTGCGCACCGTTCTTAGGGGTCAGGGTACTGGAGCAACTGGCTCATGACTACGCACACAAATATCCACAAGCTGCTAGGATCCTGTTGGAGGATTTCTACGTTGATGATGTCTTGACAGGAGCACAAACTGAAGAGGAACTACTCCAACTGCGAGATGAACTAGTTCTTCTAATGTCCAAAGCACAACTAGAATTGGGAAAATGGGTTTCAAACTGCAAACTCATTAAAAACACAAATGGAAATCCATCTGTAAAGAATTTGGACACATCGGTTGAAAGCACAGTCAAGGTGCTTGGCATCCCCTGGGATACAATGTGAATCTAACCAGTTCAACAGGCAGTACAAAACGACAGGTACTCTCTGGCGTTTCTCGAATTTTCGATCCGCTTGGGCTGTTGACACCAGTTGTCGTCCAGTTCAAGATTCTGTTCCAAGAGTTATGGCTACATGATTTGGATTGGGACACTCAGCTTCCATCGAACTTGGCACAACAATGGCAAAAATATCGAATGGATATCATGGCAATCGAGGAATTCAAGACGAAGCGTTATGTTGGGTACAACTCAGATACTATGGAACTACATGCATTCTCAGATGCATCAATCAAGGCTTACGCTGCAGTTGTTTACTGTCGAGCTAGACACCCGGATGGCCACATGGAAGTGTCACTAATCGCCGCAAAAATCACGTGTTGCACCACTCAAGCAACAATCTCTTCCACGTCTGGAACTCTGTAGAGCGCTGCTGCTGAGTCGACTTGTTGCGTCGATCAAAACGGCGCTGAAAGATGTCAACATAACTGTTCAAGCATGGTGCGACTCAACTATTGTCTTGGCGTGGTTATCAAACACACCATCCAAACTAAAGACGTTCGTCGCCAATCGCACATCGGAGATTCTGGGCATCATACCTCGACATACTTGGCATCATGTAAAAACCAAGGAGAATCCAGCAGATTGCGCTTCCAGAGGCATGCTTGCAGCAGATCTCCTTAATTTCGATCTTTGGTGGACAGGACCCAACTGGCTACGTGATGAAAACTTTAACGTAGCCACCATAATCCCTGCACATTCTTCTCTTTTTATTCCAGATGAGCAATTTCAAGAAGAGGTAAAGACAACTACACTGCTAGCTGTGGCAGCTAATAAGGCGACAGTCTCTTTCATAGACGAATTGGGAGATCGCATCTCTTCTTGGACAAAATTGGTACGCATCGTGGCATACGTTCTACGGTTTGTAAGACGCAAGCGCTTCTCAGGCGCACTCACATTTGACGAAATAAGCGAAGCTCGCACATTATGCCTTCGCTGTGCTCAGGACACATTTCGACAGGAGCGTCAATTGCTGCTCGACAAACAGCCACTGAGGAATGACTTCAAACTGCGCACACTCTCACCCATCATTGACGATCTTGGACTCCTGCGTGTGGGCGGACGATTAAGCAATTCGGGATTGGTATTCTGTACCAAGCACCCAATCATACTACCGAAGAGTCATCGCATCACCAAACTTATCTTGGAGCTGGAACATGAGTCACATCTACATCCAGGTGTTTCAGCACTCTTTGTCATCGTGCGACAACGCTACTGGATATTGGGCGCCAGAAACCTAATACGACGGATTACACACGACTGTTTGAAATACTTTCGACAGCGACACCACACAGCACAACAATTCATGGCTGATCTACCAGCAGTCAGAGTGACACAAGCCTTTCCATTCGAAAACACCGGCGGTGACTACCCACGCAAGGAGAAGGGCTACATATGCCTGTTTATATGTTTGACTACTTCTGCAATTTATTTGGAATTAGCTACTGATCTCAGCACGGAAACCTTTTTGGCAGCACTGCGTCGCTTTATATCACGCCGTGGCAAATGTGCTCGCATGTATAGCGATAACGGACGAAACTTTGTCGGCGCTAAGAGAGCGCTAAATGAAATGGAGCAGCTGCTAGTATCACAGAGGCACAACAGCATTGTATCATAAACACTGGCCAATGATGGGATCAAGTGGAACTTTATCCCACCACATGCACCACACTAGGGTGGCAAATGGGAATCTGCTGTGCGCTCAGTCTTAATCGTGTTCTTGGCAACGCAACTCTGACATTCGAGCAGATGCACACTTTATTGGCACAAATAGAGGCAGTGGTTAACTCTCGTCCACTGTACACAACCCCGGACACAGACGTATCATATCTATCACCAGCTCACCTTCTTATAGGTCGACCATATACTCTGGTTCCGGAAGGAAATCTTGATCTAGTCCCAGCAAACA
Organism: Drosophila repleta; assembly: GCA_018903745.1. Lineage (NCBI taxonomy): Eukaryota > Metazoa > Arthropoda > Insecta > Diptera > Drosophilidae > Drosophila > Drosophila repleta. The sequence goes on from JAEIGN010000655.1 coordinate 17,078, forward strand.
GATTGGATTATTGGCAACAGTCTCAAGCCATGCTGCAACGTTTTTGGAAAAAGTGGCACATGGAGTATCTGACTACCTTACAACAGCGTCGCAAATGGAATACTAAATCTCCAAACATTTCTTCTGGAGACATCGTTTTGATCAAGGAAACAAACACACCACCTTCCGCTTGGATACTGGCAAGGGTCATGGAGGCATACCCTGGATCTGACGGATTGGTACGTGCAGTCAGACTGAAGACATCCACTGGAGAGACAACTCGCCCAATTACCAAGATTGCCGCGCTACCTAATTCAGAAACCAATGTTTCAGCGTCGGGCGGGATGTTGAGAAATGCATCGATTTAAATTCAATCGATTTTTCTTCTTCTTATAATTTGCCATTCTCTAGTTGCTAACAGGAAAATACTTTGCAACATTATTTCTAAACATGTTAGCAACATGGTGAAATTCTTATTGCGGCTTAGTTTTAAATTTGACAACAGAGAAGAGAAGACGCGCATAAGGCGGTCTGCAATTCAATAAAAATAAGTGAAAGGAAAGAACCAGCCTTCTTATTCCTAAACAGCTATCTATATATAAATAAATTAACTTTGCTCGGTCAGTTTGGTCGGTTAGGAGTAAAAAAAACTTTAAAATAATTAATATTATATTGCGGTGTTTCGCAATAGTTTAAAAAAAAAATCGCGTGTTTACAATTATTCCGATTTGTCTGTTAATGTCTGCCGCTGTGACGTTTTGTGCGTGCAGTGTAACGCCAAACGCTGTCTGTATTTGTGTGTATGTGTTATATCAATATTTATATGTATACAGAATATCGGCACGGCGCGTAGTGTAACGGCCTAACGCTGTTTGTATGTGAGGGTGTATATGTATATACGTATTTGCGGTTTGTGGTCCAGAGAAAAATAACACGAAAAAGTTCCTTTTTAGCATCGGACTTAGTGTATTGCCGATGGTAAAGAAAGAACTTTTTAGTGTTCACAAACCGCAAGTTTTTAAGTTATTAGTCTTTTTCAATACTTTCAAATGTATTTAAATTATTAATCAGTAGTTGTAATATTGTCATATTATTTATATAACTTATTATCATAATTTAATAACTTTTATATATTATATATTTTTAAGTGCATGAAAATAATTTAAATTGGTTAAAGTTACTTTATATTTTAGTATGTACATATATATCTCAATTATTTAATTAAAATTTCACTAACTTTTTTTTGTTTTATATATATACCTTTATAAATTGATTATATTTTAATTTAATTAGTGTCAATCATTTTTTAAATTAATTTAATCACTTTTAAAATACCTAGGACTAACAGAATATCAGCTTTAATTAGATCTAAGAGACAACGAAATAGGAATTTGTTAAATAGGTCAAATGCTGAATATTCTGAGCAGGAGAGAGTTAATATTGTAGAGTCTCACAGAGAGCGTAGAGAAAACGAAGAGATTCGTGAAAGTGAGAGAAGTATATATATACAGCGAAACGAAGTTCGTAGAAAAAATCCTTCAAATATACTTTCTGATCAAAGCCAAAATACCCTTCTTCGAGCTACTTTAAGCGCAAATTCTCAGATTAGGGAGTTAGAACAAGCACAAGACACTTCACGCCGATCTAGGCTTAGACAAGACTCACCTTATGAGCAACAGGAGCAATTGTCTGATACTTCGCGCCGATCTAGGCGCAGACAAGACTCAGCTTACAGAGCAAATGAGAAACGACAGAATACCGAGGACTACACGACGATACGCGCCAATTCTCCTGCAAGGCAACAGGAACAATTGGCAGACATTTCGCGCCAATCTAGGCGCAGACAAGACTCAGCTTATAGATCAAATGAGCAACGACAAAATACTGAGGACCACGCGACGATACGCGCCAATTCTCCCGTTAGGCAAGAGGAACAATTGGCAGACACTTCGCGTCGATCTAGGCGCAGACATGATTTATCTTATGGGCAACAACGTGGATGCCAAAGATAAGACATTGGAAAACGCCTTTTAGAAATAGAAGATCCTATTCGTAGAATCGTTGTGCAGGCACGTAATACAAGTGCAAGGCGAAGTGCTCGCATTCAAGCACGACTGGAAGCTTTCGATGCTAATAGAAGCGTATCACAGCGAGTTAGCCAATATGGTAGCAATGTTGACAAAAAGGGTAGCTGATAATAGGCATAATTCTCCCAGGAATGTGATGGAGCGTTCTCATACGCTCTAATAATACTAGTAGTCTAGATAATAATAAAGTCTCTTGAATATGGCTTCCAAAATGCCATTCAAGGAGCAGTGGTCAATGTACCTATTCCTGTTGCCAATGTAGTAACATCTTTTCCAAGGGCGTTTAGCGAAGCTGAGTCAGTTTAGATTCACTTAAAGCGTAGGATGGAATATAGCCATGATTTCATGACTGGAACCATTAGGCCATCAAAAGTTGCTGATGCCATTCGATTTTTAGTCGAAACTGCGCTTTATATGATGCATCAGGTTACTGTTAATGAACAGTGGCTAACTTCCTTTTCGTCTGACGAAATTCCATTCATTGCATCAGCAGAAGACAGGGACTTAGTATCAGCGTTAGTAGAAAGATCTGCTCAAGCCTCAACAAAAGAGCAGGAGGCCAGGAAACCCTTTTAAAAAATGTCCCTGCAGCAAATATCGCTATGCAAAGAATAGATATAGATGGAGAAGGCCAGCGACCATTGCATATGATCGAAGATTGCGATTCTGAGGTGCTGACCTTTCCAACTATTTTTGCAGGCGTTAAAAGAAAGTGTAAGGAAAGTTTTACGATATTTATAGAAGAGGTTGTAGAACTGATAAATTATTTCTTAGTTTTAAGAAGTTAGAAATGATTAATATTAGAAACAAAACGTCGATTTGCTTGTGAAAGCACAGCGCCACTGACTGCATTACTGCAGCAAACGCTCTTAATGAAGAGCAAATAGACCAATTAGTTCGCCATGATGATGGCTAAAGAGCTTTGAAAGGTATTAGGACCTCGCCTGCTCACTGGGAAGCAGGAAAGAAGGTTATGGCAATGATTTGGTCTTCTGACCTTCTTTATCACATTTTCGGCAGTTGAGTTCCAACAAAGAGAGTCTCCCGATATTCACGGCATGTTTTGGCTGAAAGATGCTAAGAGGCTTGATTCCGCTGATGTCTCAAGCATTATTAGCATTATCACAACTGACACTGATTGTCCGGATGGGGCTCCATTTTTTGGAGTATCAAATCCACAATCACGGCCACTCATGTAGGCGAGAAGTTGGGGCACAAAAATTTTGTAGATTCGGTATTCCTTACCCTCCCTATGCCTCAAATAGAAATTTTGTTCCCGTTTGAGGAGAATGCTCAAAACATAGATAAGCATAGCAGAAAAATTTTAAGCAGTTCTGGGCTTCTTGGAGAATTCGTTTGACGCTTAGTGATTTTAATAGCTTTTTGTCCCACGGTCAACTCAACCTTACTTATGAGTCTTATATTAATGCTCTTAGATATCGCATCAAGAAACCCAAAATATTTTTAAAGCTATCATTCGCAGCAATAAAGCTTAACTCTTATAACAAGCATCTTCTCCAACTGCAGCGAGCTAATATAGATATTCAGTTCAAACTAGATCCCTACGCTTGTTGCAGTTATGTAGTTAATTATATTAACAAGTCTCACAGAGGGATTTCAAAATAAATGCGTGAAGAAGTGAACAGGCAGATGGAGGCATGGCAGACCCCACAAAGCAATATATTCTTGATCAGGGAGACAAGACTCATTTCGCCCTGTCCGTAAAAACGGATATCTTCATTTAGTTATAAAATTCTATTTAATTCATCTTTATAGCTAGAGTCTTAAAATTTTGCATTTCGGAGAGAGAAGCCGAGTCGATTTAACCCTGTCCGTCTGTCTGTCTGTCTGGCTGTCCGTCTGTCCGTATGTTTGAACGCGTCGATCTCAGAAGATATAAGAGCTAAAGACTTCAAATTTTTTTTGGAAGTTCGTGTATATCACGATTCGAAGGAGTTTGTTTAAAATATTCGATAACTATCATCGTTTTAATGTTATCGAATAAAAACCGATATCTACATTTGGTTATAAAACTCTATTTAAATCTTCTTTACAGTTTGAGTCTTCGAATGTTGTATATAATGCACAGTCAGCAGATTGTGTGCTTGTGCGTGTGTCTGTGTGTGTGTATGTATTGCTTGCTACATATGTACATATAAAAGTAACGGAGAATGTTAGCCCTTCTTAGGAATCGCAGTACTTCGCAGGCTTCAGGGGATCTCTTAGTCGAGCAGCCTCGACTAGAGCACTCTTACTTGTTATAATATATTTTTTTAAAATTAAATATAATTGACAAAACGAGTGTCAACTTATATACAAGCTAAACAAGTAAGAAAACTCTAGTCGAGACCGCTCGACTAGGGTATACCCTGAACCCTGCGAAGATCCGCTATTCCAAGCATTCTTCATTTCTTTTATATACACATGCATATGTACGTTCATTACAAGCAAAATATTCACACACACACGCACGGGCGCACGCACACACAAGCGCAAGTCGGTGCGTCAGCTGTTGTTTGGCTGCTTTGCATGGCAATGCTATGGGAAATTAAATGTTTAATATCTTTTTTTCTAGACCAACGATTTTGATCAAACTTGTTGGGCGTAATCATGTCATCCATATGTATGTGTGTGCCAAAGCACAAGTCTCTAGTATTTGATATACGGGAGTTACAAATTTGAGGCGAAGGGGGCGTGGCATATAAAATTGAACAAAAACTGAAATTGCGTAAGGCTACATAACACTAAATGCAAAATTTTAAGACTCTAGCTAGAAAGATGATTTAGATAGAATTTTATAGCTTAATTTAGATTTTCGTTTTTAATCGATAACAATAAAACGATAACAGTTATCGAATTTCTGAAACAAACTCGATCTTTTCGTGCTATACAGGAACCTACATACAAAATTTCAAGTCTCTAGCTCTTGTAGGTTCTGAGAACGACGCGTTCATACATACGGACAGACGGACAGACCGACGGACAGACGGAGAGACGGACATGGCTATATCAACTCGGCTTGTCATCCTGATCAAGAATATATATACTTTATGGGGTCTGCCACGCCTCCTTCTGCCTGTTACATACATTTCAACAAAAACATTATACCCTGATTTCCCATTTTCAATGGGTTCAGGGTATAAAAATGTTATTTATACCCTAAACAAACAGGTCAAATATTTCAAAATATCACGAACCAGTTAGTCGACTTGGCTTCTCTCCCTGACCAAAAATATATATACTTCATGGGGTCTGCCACGCGTCCTTCTGCCTTGTACATACATTTTCACAGGGTATAAAAGGGAGTCGCTCAAATCAAATAATCAGAGATAGAAAAATAATAGACGGGACTATAATCCGTGTGTTCAGTCATTTGACTGGGCTTAATATTAGGCAATAGATATATTAAGTGCATGGAATTAATTAGGGCACTGTAAAGAGCAGCACAAGAGCGACGAGAGCGGAAGCGAGAACTCTCGTTTACTGCTCGGGTCACTGTGATGGCACTCTGCCCTCTAGCTTAAGCTTGAAGTTGCATTAAATCAGTACTCAAAAGACTTCGTTGTTGGCAAGCGGCTTGTTGAAGACCTCAAGTTGCTTTTTTTACATGGAATATATTACCAAGCCCTTTTGGCAGGACATTTTTGGCGCCCCGGGTGGACTCTTCAACAGCAGGTGGCATCGGTGGATTACATACAGGACGATTACATGGATTGCACTAATAATCACGGAAGTACATAGTCTTAAATATACAAATACCGATTATTCTAAATTCAAGAAAAGTGCACTCGAGACCTGCAGATTTTAACTGCAGGTAAACCTATGTACATGTGGACTTTTGTGGTCCAATTTTATTTTTGTTGGGGATTCCTGGCAAAGCGCCCGTTAAGATGTGTATTGCCATATTCGTCTGCTTCACTTCTAAGGCTGTACATATAGAGCTTGTAACCGATCTAACCTCTACCACCTTTCTGATGTGTTTATCTAGGTTCATTGGTCGACGTGGCCTTGTCAGGAAGCTGTACTGCGACAATGCCACCAATTTCGTGGGTGCGGATCGCACGCTGGCAGACTTTGCGGCCAATTTCAGCGTCAATTCAGCTGCGATTCAAACATATGCTGCGGAACGGGGAATGGAGTTTGTTTTCATTCCCCCACGAGCGCCGTATTTCGGCGGTCTGTGGGAAGTAGCGGTGAAGTCGGCGAAAGGACTGTTGCTCAAGGCAATTGGCAGCGCAGTGCTGCGCCAGGACGAGTTGGAAACGGTGCTCGTCGAGGTGGAGGCCATTCTCAATTCGCGGCCGATCATAGCTCCCAGCAGCAACCCAAACGACGGCGAGGTGCTCACCCCAGCTCATCTGCTTGTCGGCGCAACGCTCGTGCCGCTGCCACTCGCATCAACGCAGCGTAATCGACGATGTCAGGCTGCCATACTTAAAAAGATGGCAGCTGACATCAAGAATCAAGCAGCGATTCTGGAAAGATTTGTCCAGGGACTACTTGATCAGTCTGCAGCAAAGAAGCAAGTGGACGCGAGAGTCGAGGAACGTGGAAGTCGGCACAGTCGTCCTCGTGGGAGAGGACAACGCTCCGTCTCAGCAGTGGATGCTTGGCGTAGTGACTAAAGCGATACCCGGCGGAGATGGTAGGGTGCGAGTGGTGGTCATAAAGACCAAATCGGGAACATACAAGCGTCCAATTCATCGCATTGCACCCTTGTCTATTACATAAATTAGTTTAAGTATTAAGTGAAGTTGAAGCCCTGTTCGGGTCTCTGTGTTAGCTCTCTGCCCACTAGCTTAAGTTTGAAGTAGCATTAAATCAGTACTCAAAAGATAAGTTGCTTTTTTTCTATGGTATGTATTACCAAGCCCTTTTGACAGGACATTAACCTTAGTTATGAGTCTTATATTAATGCTCTTAGATATAGCATCAAGAAACCCAAAATATTTTTTAAAGCGATCATTCGCAGCAATAAGCTTAACTCTTATAACAAGCATCTTCTCCAACTACAGCGAGCTAATATAGATATTCAGTTCATATTAGATCCCTACGCTTGTTGCAGTTATGTCGTTAATTATATTAACAAGTCTCACAGAGGAATTTCAAAATTAATGCGTGCGGCAGTTAGATTAGTAGGGGAAATTTAGTCGTTACAGACAAAAGTTATAAATTTAGTTCGGGCACTGAAATATATGCCCAAGAAGCAGTGTTGCCCATCTGGGGTTTTTCCCGCCAGATTTGGGGTTTTTTGAAGTGCGTTAGCGGGAAGAATTTAAAAACAGGGGGAAAACCCTGACTCTTAAAGTGCGCCAAGAAGTTATTTAAAGTGATTGTAAAACTTACAAACAAAAAGTACCCGATGCGTGGCTGTTGGACAGCGAGTTTAAGGAGTGGCTGCGAAAAGATCTTACCGATTTGATACGGGCTTACTGCAGCTATTGCCAGTGCGGTGCAGCCGCAAAATTAGGTGACTTCAGAGCACATGCTGTAACTAAAAAACACGTTAATTGTATGAACGGCTGTATGCAGCCCAACATAGTACAATTCGTGCAATTGCCAACAAAAACATTAGACCACGAAGCTGCGATTTGTCTTTTCGTGGCACTGGCCTCTGTCACATTTATTCACCATTCTAGATCTGAGTTGCAGCGCCATGACAAGTGTTGCCATGAATACAAAATACCACCCAATTTCCTAAGAATGATCGGAACCTATAAGAATTCCTCCTCTGATGAAGATGATGTCGATGTAGATGACGTTATTAAAAACTTTGAATAAAATATATTTTAAAAAAATGCTTTAAAAAATATAGGGTTTTTTTTTTAGCTTTTTTAAAATTTTTTTGGGGTTTTTTGCTTTTATACTATTTTACGTAGTGATATAGTATATTGGGTTTGTGCAATGTCCGTCATGCTGTCCGTCCGTCTGTCCGTCTGTCAGTCTGTCCGTCTGTCCGTCTGTCCGTATGAACGCAAACCATTTCCACGCTATTGAAGCTAGAGACTTGAAATTTGAAATAATACTCGTGTATACCCTCGTCTGATAAAGTGTCAAAGTGGCAAATCGGAAAATGCATTTTCCTGTATCGTAGAAACACTACTTCTAGAAGGGCTAGAGGGTTGAGATTTTACCTGAACACTCATGTCGACATCCCAAAATCAAAAAAGCTATGGCGGATATATCTACGCCCATTGGGGGCGTGGCAAATTGGGTCAAATTTCATCTTCGAAACTCTAAAAGCTAGATCGCCCATCTTTGTCACGTGGGTTACTGTTACGATCCTATAAGGATCGCCGTGAGTAGATATGGCCACGCCTACCAGGGGCGTCGGCAATCGGATCTGAAGATATAGTGATTTTACTAGTTTCGTTGTATTTTTGAGCACTATTGATGCTAGAGACTTGAGACTTGGTATATATACTCGGGTTAACATCCCACAATCGAAAAGCTATGGCGGATATATCTACGCCCTCAGGGGGGCGTGGGAACTAATATCAGCTTATATCTTTCACAGTTTTAGTGCTAGAAGCTACAAAATTGAATGTTAAGTGACTGGGGGCGTCCTCTATCGATTCCCAAAAAATTATTGTTAAGCTCCAAAAGGGGGCGTGACATACATAAAAATACCCTGTAATTTTCGCATTTTTCGAATGTAAGCATCCAACCTTTACAGTTATATTCCTGAACGCCCACTCTATGCACATGCCAAAAATTATTTGTCTACGGCCACTAGGGGCGTGGCAAATTAAAACTGAAACATCTGCAGCTTCTGAGCCAATAACGCGCCACATAATGACTTTGTGACCTTTCACCTTGTCTTTTGACTTTTTAAATTATATATATATGTTTGGAAAGAATGTTTTATTAACACAAAATAACTAATTAAAGAAAATATAACAAAAATATCAACATGACCGCACCGGGGGCGGCCCCCCCCCTCCTCCCCCGCCAATGAACTTAAATCACATTTTCAGAGTTGCCACCTCCCTCATTTTGAGAGATGCCATATCTCTCGATTTAGGTGCGTATTTTTGCTAAGGTAAGGGTTCTAAGCTTCGTCCCTAATTGAAACTGTCTGGCCACCTCCGATGAAAATTTTTAATCGGCAGCTAATTTGAGCGGCGACAGAGGGGATTTAAGGTTAAATTTAAAATTTTATGTGATAGATGCCCCTGTGGGCGTGGGACGTGTTAAAAAAGTAATTTCGCTGTCGGTGTTGCGTCCGACAGCAACGTTCTTACTTTTTTTTTTTGCCAATCTAGCGTTTTTTTCTCAAACAATTTCGGCAACACTGCCAAGAAGCCGTTTACTGTAGTTTAGGTATGCACTTGTCCGAAAGCAGTAACGCAAAGGTATATATAAATACTTCATTGGCGGAGCATCGGGTTAGGATTCTTAAGAGTCGACAACTGTCAGGGCATTACGTTCCTGATGTTTCAGATAATTTGTGCCTGGCTGATTTTGCGGCTTTTTATAGTGTAATCAACCTTCGGTTTGCCCCGAGTTTAGCCGACTGTGTGTTCGTGCCAACAAATTTATATGTTGTGCGCCTGCCGATAAATAATAAGTCCTGCTTTTTATATTTAAGTATATAAACTAGTTTATTCACGTAGATATATAATTATTGTAGTACAGCAAAGTGATGGCTTAGGCTATAGCTGCACACGGCTAAGCCCGCAGGATTCGTAGGTGCCGTGAGGAGCACTTCGGCTAAGAGCGGTCAGCCTCTGAGCCGTCTAAAGGTTGCAGAGCACTTCAGGGTACGTTAGGATCTGCACTGTGTTGGAGCATCACAGGCATTTCTACTGCTGGATTTGATCGCTCGCGCCTCAAAGACGTACGGATGCTCTCAATAACCTCACACTTCTGTTCAGGTTATGCTACTCTAGCACCAGCTGCCGGCCACACCCTCTGTCCTCAAGGATGAGGTTTGGTATCCGTCCAGGATATTCCTCTGAATATCCTTGTAGGAGTCACACGATGTCCTTGTAGACATCACACGATGTCCCTGATGTCCCTCGTTGTCCTTCGTTGTCCTTCGTTGCACTTCACACTTTCACTCCCGTTGACACTCGGCACTTTCACTTTTAATTGGAATCGACTGACCCAGTGCCGAGCCGTGGGCGCTTTTATAGCAGCGCCGCAGGCCCTGCTTCGACTCTGAGCGGGGCCTGCCACGGCTCTATGTACCGGGTCCTGTCTCCTCCTTGGGTCTACCTTAACGGAAACATCGCCTGATTTGGTGGGACGCCAAATTGGCCGAAGCACCTGCCAATGAAAATAATAGCTACTTTCTCGCGGCTACGAACGACACTTCGGCTAGCGGGGCACGATCAACGCAGAGAGTGCGACGCGAGTAAATCGTCGTGAGTGTCGCTCTTACCGTACTCTTGTCGCTGTGTGGAACATATATATGCCTGCACGCCCACCCATATAAATGCACAGCAAATACATGGAATTTTACAGGTTGAGACATGCCTGCATATAATGTTCCTCACACTCCCCTTTTCTTCGGGAAACACGAAAACTTTCGTGTTTAAGTTAGTCCGAAATTTTAAATTTGGCGCCACTCCAACCGCTCTGCTCATCTTTGCTTTGCTCCACCCGCATTACTCAGTGTTGCAACCTGGCACGCGATGTCGATCCACCCAGTGGCAACGCCGTGCTCACTGCTGATCGACACCCTGCTGGCAACAGTGTCGCAACAACCAGGTATGCAAAACAAAGTGTTTTATTAAAATATTTAGCTAATTTTAATAAAATTTCTCGGCGTTTCTTGTGACATCCCTCCTTGATGCCCCTTTTGGCCATGCTCCGTCCGCCGCTGCAGTAGATGATCCTCTTTTTCTTTCCACGCGCCGCCAGGCACCCTGCTGTGTTGTGGCCGTGCATTGGCTGCCGTGGTGGCGCCTCAGATTTCGAGATATAGTGTCTTGGCGAGATTTGCCAGCTCCAGCAGAGTCGCTGGCCAGTGCGCGAGGATCGGCCCTATACCTTCTGCCGATGCCCTAGCTCTGCTAGCCAGACCCTCCAGCCACGTAGCAGAAGTCTGGCGCTAATTTTTGCGTGCGGGCGGCAGCACTTAACGGATCCTGTGCCCTCTACTGCTCTCTTTCTAACCACCTATCCTTAGCGCTGATTTGCAGTTCCCTATCTACTTCGCCTAATTCGCGCCTTTGCCCTTTTACCCTTGGGTGCCGCATGTGGTTGTTGTTGCCGTGTTTTTTAGCCGCCCCTCTCTCACCACCCCCGGGCGTTCGCTTGGCTCGCGGCCCCCCCCTCCGCCCCTTCTCGGGGGGAGCGAGGGCGCCCCACCGCCCAAAGATAATACCCCTCTGTCCCCACCCCCATTGTTGTTTTTTTTCTCCTCCCCTCCCTCTTAAAAAAATCCTCGTGGGGGGTTTTAGGGGGAGGGGTTTTTAGTAAGGGGGGGGGAAAAAAACAAATAGGGGGGTGGGTGTCCGTTTCTATTTTCCTTTTGCTCTCCCCACATAGCCGCCGGGGTGGCGCATAAAGTGGTGGTGGGTGGGGTGGGCCCCTCTCCCCCCAGCGGTTAAAGCCTCTTGACACTGTAGTTTTTTTGCGGGAATACTGTTCCAGCTGCGATTGTTGTTGTTTTCGGCGTCATTTCGTGCGCGCGCTGATATTCTTGATGCTCTTACGCTATTGCCGATTTTATGAACTTCTTTTTTTTTAAAAATGTTCCAAATATGTTATAATAAAATCGGTTGGTAACAACTACAACAATACACATAGCTACGTGTATTTATTATACTATTTCACGTAGTGATATAGTATATTGGTTTTGTGCAAAATCAGTTTGTCCGTCTGTCCGTATGAACGCAAACCATTTCCACGCTATTAAAGCTAGAAACTTGAAATTTGAAATATGTACTCGTGTATACCCTCGTCAGATAAAGTGTCAAGATTTTCCCGATACGCCTACTAGGGGCGTGGCAAATCGGAAAATGAATTTTCCTGTATCCCAGAAACGCTACTTCTAGAAGGGCTAGAGAGTTGAGATTTTAACTGAACAGTCACGTCGGCATCCCAAAATCAAAAAGTTATGGCGGATATATCTACGCCCATTGGGGGCGTGGCAAATTGGGTTAAACTGTATCTTCTACAGTTTTAAAGCTAGAACGCCCAAATTTGGCACGTGGGTTACTGTTACGCTCCTATAAGGATCGCCCAAATTTTATGGCCACGCCTACTAGGGGCGTGGCAAATCGGATCTGAAGATATAGTGATTTTACTAGTTTCGTTATATTTTGAGCACTATTGATGCTAGAGACTTGAGACTTGGTATATATACTCGGGTTAACATCCCACAATCAAAAAGCTATGGCGGATATATCTACGCCCACAGGGGGCGTGGCAACTAATATCAGCTTATATCTCCTACAGTTTTAGTGCTAGAAGCTTGAAAATTGGATGCTAAGTTACTTGGAGCCTCCTCTATCGATTCCCTAAAATTTATTGTTACGCCCCAAAAGGGGCATGCCGTATAAAAAATACCCTGTAATTTTCGCATTTTTCGAGTGAAAGCATCCAAACTACAGTTACATTCCTGAACGCCCACTCGATGCACATGCCAAAAATTATTTGTCTACGGCAACTGGGGGCGTGGCAAATCAAAACTGAAAAATCTGCAGCTTCTGAGCCAATAACGCGCCAAATAATGACTTTGTGACCTTTGACCTTGTCTTTTGATTTTTCAAATTATATATATATATATATATATATATATATATATATATATATATATATATATATATATATATATATATATATATATATATATATGTTTGAAAAGAATATTTTATTAATACAAAATAGCTAAATAAAGAAAATATAACAAAAATATCAACATGACCGCACCGGGGTTCGAGCCCACACCTCTACGCTCGCCAACGAACTTAAATCACATTTTCAGAGTTGCCACATCTCTCATTTTGAGAGATGCCATCTCTCTCGATTTAGGTGCGTAAGGTAAGGGTTCTAAGCTTCGATCCTAATTGAAACTGTCTGGCCACCTCCAATGAAAACTTTTAATCTCCAGCCCCTGTGGGCTGCTGGGACGTGAAATAGTATTTCGCTGTCGGTTGCGTGGGCGACAACGTTTTTTCTTTTTTTTTTTATTGGTGTGAACCAACACACCCCCTTCCTCCTGGTGGTTTTTACAGACAGGAGACCGGCCGGGGTGCTGTTCCCCCCACTCCCTGCAAAAAAAAACTTTCGGCAATTGGCTCACGCCCTCCCCTTGGGAGGGGGGGGGAAAACCAAAAAAACAAAAACGTTTAAAGGGTCAAACCCCCTTCTGCCTATGGCTAAACGAAGCTGTGAAATGGGTGCCCGGATTATCCGTGGCTGTTCCCCGGCACCATCCGTGCGTCAAACAATGCCTTCGGCAACTTTGGCATACGGCCCGGCCTGAGGAAGGGCGCGGAAAAACACAACAACCAAGACAACCCGCTGTTGGGGGGGGGCGGCGGCAAAGGTGAAAAACGGGAAAGGAGAAATGGGGGGGGTTAACCGTATTGGGGACTTTCAGGACGGCAAGGCGATCCGCTCCCTGAATGCTTTTGAAGCGCAGCCGTATTGGCGCTTCTCAACGGCACCATCTCCATCCACTTGGAGAATCTGTCGATGAACACCAACAGCATGCTGTTCACGTGCTTTGACCTGGGTAGCGGTCCGACAAAGTTGGCGCACACAGTCACCCAATGCTCCTCAGGGATCTGGGTCAGCATCTGTCCGGCCGCCTGGAGTTGGCTTGCCTTGTAGCGCTGACATAACCTCGCAGCGCAGCACGTATCCTCGCATATTTCGATACATACCGGACCAGTAGTATCTTGCTGCCACTCGAGCAGTCGTTTTTCGGCTTCCCAGGTGGCCGGCGGTGGCCGCGTCGTGGTTATCTTCCAGAACCTGCTTGCGCAGCTCGCTCGGCACGCATAGCTTCCATGCAGCCACATCTTCATGGCCAGCTTGATGAGGAATGTGCCCTGTATACATTCCCCGCCTCTTCTCGGTAGTCTGGTAGCTTCTGTGCGTTTTGGAGGTCTCGGCGAAGCTTAGCCATCCAGCGATCGTTAGGCATTCCTTCTCCGTTGCTGAATAATTCCGCCCCGTGCTATTCAGTGTCCGACTGGCATAGGAGATGACCCTCTCTCCATCCTCTGAAGTTTGCGTCAGAATTGCGCCGAGCCCCTAGTTGCTCGCATCCGTTTGTAGGCAGAACGGCTTCGAGAAATCCGGGCATGCCAAGACTGGTGATTCCGTCAGCTTGGCCTTTATCGTATCAAAAAGCCCTCTGACGGTCCTCGGTCCACTTCCACTTGACACCTTTCTTCAACAGCGCATTGAGTAAATGTACTGTGGTCTGGCACAAAACTGCGATACCATGATGCCACACCCACATATTGTCGCAATTCTTTCACGTTGGCCGGCGGCTTTAGCTCTGCAATCGCGGCAACGGATGCCATGTTCCGTCACCTTGTGACCCAGATACTTCAACTCCTTTTTGAAGAAATCGCACTTGTCGATGTTGATCTTCAAATTGGCAGCTCTCAGCCGCCGGAACACCTCTCGTAGGTTGTTCATATGCTCCCTGGCGGGTCCTCCCAATGACGATGATATCATCGAGATACGCAAAAGCATGCGGCATCATCTCTGGGCCCATGACTTGATCCAGTGCTCTCTGGAACATCGCTGGTGCTGAATGAAGGCCGAACGGCATCACCTTCCACAGGAACAGCCCCTTTCCTGGAACTGTAAATGCCGTTAGTGGTCGGCTCGTCTCATACATGGGTATCTGCCAATACCCATCCTTCAAGTCCAGGCTCGTGATGTAGCGAGCCTCTCGAAGCTGGTCAAGAATGTGATGCACTCTCGGTAGTGGATATGCATCCTTTATAGATCAGCTGTTGAGCTGTCGAAAGTCCACACATAGCCGCCACTTTCCGTTCTTCTTCTGCACCATCACTATGGGGAGCGCTGTGTGGGCTCTTCAAAGACCCGCACTCTTACTGCTGGATTCGCTCGCTGGCACTCTAGACCAAGCCTCTTCCGTACAACTACTCTCACGTACCTTTTACTTCTGGTTGCAGGACTCGCCACTCCTTTTAACACTTTCCGAGCACACCTTAGAGCAGGCTGGGCTAGCGCACACTGTTTTCTACAGGATCATAGTTTTGCCGTCAGGAGTATTCCGGCTAGTGACCGATTAGTCTCTGAGCCGTCTAGAGGTTGCAGAGTACGCCAGGATACGCGCTGTGTTCTCCAGCGGTTCGCTTGGATCACCTCAAGCACTCCTACAACTGGATTTACTCGCTGGCACTCTAGATCGTGTCTCAGAAGGCTTACGTTCTTCCGCACGGCTGCTCTCACTTCTGTTCAGGTTATGCTACTCTAGCACCAGCTGCCGGTCACACCTCTGTCTTCAAGGATGCGGTTTGGTATCCGTCCAGGATATTCCTCTGAATATCCTTATAGGAGTCACACGATGTCCTTGTAGACATCACACGATGTCCTTGATGTCCCTCGTTGTCCTTCGTTTCACTTCACACTTACACTCCCGTTGACACTCGGCACTTTCGCTTTTAATTGGAATCGACTGACCCAGTGCCGAGCCGCGGGCGCCTTTTTATAGCAGCGCCGCAGGCCCTGCTTCGACTCTGGAGCGGGGCCTGCCACGGCTCTATGTACCGGGGCCTGTCTCCTCCTTGGGTCTACCTTAACGGCAACATCGCCTGATTTGGTGGGACGCCAAATACGCGGGAAATACCGCACCTCGCAGCTGCAGGCGGGGTTTCTCTTGCCCGGTAGTGTCGACTTTGGCTGCGGTAGCGAGCTTGACGTTGCCCGCTGATCCATACGGACAAAAGACACAAAAAGCAGGGGTATAACGTTCGTTAGCACTTGTATGTATAAATTCCAAGATTGAAACGCAAAGGGCTTTGGTTTTCTTTTAACTTTATTCTCTTATTTAACTGACATTTCTTTCTTCTCCTGCTAGGCCTCTTCCAAATGTTCTTCTCCCCCGTCTCCTGTTCTTCTGTATTCTCCCTTTTCGCCTTGCACTGATTTCTTTCCTCTCTTTCCGTTTCTTACACCACTTCTCTCAAACTCGCGCGCAGTCAACCTTATTTTTCCGCGGTCCCGATCTGACTGACTCTGCCGACCCCGTCGCGTGCCCTTCGGCAGATCGCATTGTCGCGATTGTCGCGTAGCGACAAATTCACCGCAGTTACTGCAGCTACAACCTAATATGAGCAACCTAAAGCTACTTATAAGCTAATGCAACTGAACTCAAATCCCTCCATGGGTCTAATTACTAACTTATACTAATCCCGCCATTGGTCTAATTATGAACGTATATATTAATCCCTATTAGCGAGTTTCGGTCGCACTTGAGTTCTAACTTCAACGAGGGGCACAACTTGTGCACGTCTTCCACCGAACCACGCGCGGAGTCAGCGACAGAACGCTGGCGCCACGCTAAAACGGTTCTTCTAAAGTTATAAAATGCAAACAACCAATCACAGCTCAATTAGAAGCTGATGCAATTTTTCCATTATGATGAAATTAATATTCTTGTGAAATACTCAAAACACATACACTCTCTAAAACGTACGAACCGACACGGTCACCCTGACCTTAACACGTCCTGGTGTAACACTTTACATATTAATTTACTAATTATTTATTTTTTTTTTTTTACCAGATAGCCATCGTCTCTCCAAGATGGATAACTCATTGTCTCACAGAGACGCATAACACATCGCATTTTTTTCTTCTGTATTCACCATTAAAGGTTACTAAATCAAATGCCCACACGCCATGATCAAAACATATTAACATATTTGCACTTGTGCTTGCCTTATGATCTGAGTACCTAGCCACTTTCTTTGGCCCGCAGTAATACAATAATACATATTTTCTCACCCTCACTACTGTAATTCGCTTTCATAATTAACTTCTGCATTTTCAATTTTTTCATTTTCACTTTCTTTACCCTCCGCAATAGTTTTATCACTCTCGACTTCATTATTATAATTGTCACATTCAGCTCCATAAGCACTTGCCCCTTTGGTATTCATGTGCATATTTGAACTTTCAACTTGGTTTTATGTCTTTCTTCGTTTCTGAGTAAAACAAATTCTCCGACCTTGTGTCTAAGTACCTTTGCCTTGTTCTTTTCAAATCGTACTTTGTCGTAAGCTGATGAAGCTAAAATATTTTTTCTGCTTGTGCTTTTACGTTTGACAACTCAACATAATTTTCAACATTACTAGGTGAAAGTAATACTAATGAGCGTGCTACCTTTCCCAATAACATTTCAAGAGGACTTGCTTTTGTTACTTGATTAGTTGTACAGTTAATGGCTAACTGCACCTCTCCTTACACATCCTGCCAGGACTGAGCTCCAGCTCCAACCGCCGTAAACAGGGTTTTCAACGTGCTCATGGTTCGTATCACTTGGCCGTTAGCTCGACTAGCACCAGTGGCAATCAAATGCAAGTTTATTTTCTTATCTGAACAGAATTGGCTAAACTTGACACCCGTGAAACACCGTCCTTGATCGGAAATTATTCTGTTTGGCACTTCAAATCACGATACAGCGAATTAAACAGCATTTATGCGGCTTTCCCTATCTAATTTAAGGGTAAACAGTTTTGGTAAGTGCATCCACTTGAACGATATCATACTCTTTCGTATCACTTTTGCCCCTTAATTTACCTGTTATGTCAATATGAATAGTGTGCCAAGGAATATTAACTTTCGGAATTGGGTGCAATTCTACTTGAATTTTCCCTGAGGTTGATTTGGACATTTAACACGTAATACAGTTGTCCACAAATTTTCTAACATATTTTGACATATGTTCAAACCAGTAAAAGACATAAACTTTATCTAACGTCTCTTTATAGCCTAAATGGATTATTGACTCGTGAACTTGGTTTATGATAGACCATCTGAAAGCACATGGCACTACGGTTAAACAACGTGTTCTACCGTTTCTCTGTATTTTTTCGGTAAAGAACTTCCGCCCTTAGTTCATAGGTTTTTGCAGTATCTTCAGGAAGAGAAAAATCTTTTAATTTTGTGACAGTTTCGGCTATCTCCGATTCTTGGCACTGTTCAATAAGCCAGTTGCTTGAAATCTTCGCCAAGTTAACTCTCTTTTCTTCAATTACCTTTGCAAGAGATATAAATTTTTTTTAAATGGGACACCAACACTGTGCTGTGGGAGTCAGATCTTGCTTATTTCTTCACGTTTTTAAAGAATTAATTATTTATTTATTTATTTATTATCAAAATATAATTGACAAGTCGAGTGTCAACTTATGTATAAACTAAACAACTTTGTTTAAAGCCTAAAACAAACAGATAAACAATTTCGAAATATCACCAACCTGTTAAGGGTATTTTATTTGCCAGTCCGGCCAGCTATGCCCCAATTCACAGCCCGATGTGGTTAGTGATATTATTAAAATAAAGAAATTTAAGAAAGAGGCAATGCAGGAAAATTAAAAGTAAAATTAGAGAATCTAACTGTAAATATAAATATATAATATAAATATGAAATAAAAAAAATAAAATTTCCACCATCACGATTGAGTGATATCCCTAAGAAAAGCTGAAAGCAAAGATTTGATTAGAGGAAGAGAGAGTTCAGAGGAAAAAACGTGATAAAATTTATTATAATTCGCGCATAATACATGAAAAGCACTGTGCAACGAGTAATCCGATGTGAGCAGAGGTAAGTGCAAAGGGCGAAAGTGTCTAGTTGTTCTAGAAGGAACCGAAAAATGAAGTTTCATTAACAAGAAGGACGAATCAATATTACCTTCAATTAAATTATGAAGAAAAGCAATCCCAAGGATTGTTCTACGGTTTTTTAATGAAGGAAGATCAATAAGAAGGAGACGACTATGATAAGACGGTAGACCGAGATTCGGATCCCAGTTTAGATTTCTTAGAGATCAAGCTTATGAAGCAATACTTTATGATGAACTGAATCAAATGCTTTGCTAAAATCTGTATAAATAACATCAGTTTGCATTTTATTTAAAAAACTATCGTTAAGTAAATTCAAGCAGATTAGTAGAGGTTGATCGATTAAGAACAAAGCTATGTTGTAGTGGCGAAATAATTGATTTACACAAATGCTGTAAAGTGGAAGTTATTATTTTTTCAAATAACTTCGGAATAGCCGATAGTTTGGCAATACCCCTATAATTAGAAATGTCAGATCGCCCACCCTTCTTATATAGAGGGATAATAAAAGACTCTTTCCAAATAGACGGAAACACAGCATTCTTTTATAACACAACTAGGAATATTATCAGCTCCAGGTGAGAAAGACGATTTCATTGACCCAATGGCAGAAATCAGAGAATCAAGGGAAATATTGGAAGCGTTAACAATATTTGTAGAAGATATATAATATGGGTAAGAAGTATTATAGGGGTATACAGATGAGTAAGTTGACTGAAAGAAATCAGCAAAAAGATCTGAGGAATCCTGATCATTGCAAGAATTCCAAGACTCATAAAAAAATGTGGAAAGACTTACGTTACAAATTCACAAAGGAATAAAATTTTTTAGGGTCTCGAGCAAATTGTCTTTTGCAGCGCATAAGGTATTTCTCATAGCAACGGGAATTTAAAATGTTAAAATTCGACTTGGCTATGGAATATTTAGACCAGTTAATAGTGGAGCCACACTTTTTAAAATTTTTAAAACATTTAGACTTAATGTATCTTAAATTAGAAAGCGACTGAGTAAACCATGGAGGTTTATTAGAAAAAGGCACAGGGAAGACACATAGGAACACACTCATCAATAAGAGAGTTTAAAATGTTATAGAAAATAGTCGATGCACAATTAACATCAACAGAATCATATAACGTAGACCAATCTGTTGCACTAATAAGTTGGTTAAGCAAAGCAAAGTTGCACTTAACGTAACAACGACGTTTAGATGGAGTAGGTTCAGAAATTGGAGGTGAACTTAGGGTCAGAGATACCTCCAATGTAGGATGATAAATATCCTCTGGTAAACAAAAAGGGGATGATCTGGAAACATTAATGCAAGAGTCATCATTAATAAAAACCAGATCAAGCCATCGATTCAGATGATTTGAGATTGCATTCATCTGAGACATAGAAATAGAAATTAATTCATCAAAGAAAAAATGATCAATTGTAGGAATAAGGGAACTTGAACTAGGATTAGAGATCCAGGAAGTGTTCGGTATATTAAAGTCGCCTAACACCAGAAAGAAATCGTTATCCTTCACGTGTCCATAAATTTCTTTAATGCAAGTCATATGTTGCGCATAAACTTGAAAATCAGAAGAGGGGGGAATATATGAACAAGTAATAAAGAGGGAGCAAGATTTAAGAGTAAGTTTAACAGCAACTATCTCGATATCATGAGATGCTGAAAAAATAAAAGATTCAGAAAGGATATAAGATTTAACGCCCAATAAGACACCTCCACCTCTACGAGTCTGTCGATCATGTCTATAAAAAGTGAAATCGTTCGAGAGAATCAATTTAAGATTGAAAAAACTGAAATAGTTAATTTGTGTACCGGCAATGAGTCTGCCGACATCGATACTGAACTTGAGGGGAAAGATAAAACAAAGTTGCTGGCACTTCCAATAACAATTTTACTTTGCATTTGATCGTCTCCTATTACATAAAACATAATCTCCATACAGTTTCCAGTTTCCTATACCTTTTAACATAACAATATTCGTAAATCGTTTTCCAGAGAATTTTGTACTTAGCTTTTCTTTCATCAGTGAACATTCTGCTCCAGAGTCGAAGGTAATTTCAATAACTTGTCCTCTATGGTCAAGATATCTCTTCGGTACTGCAACGCTGCACTGTTCCACTTGTTTTTCCCGGTTGAAAATTTTACCACAACTAGAGCACTGCCTTTCAATGGCGTTTCTTGTAGAATAATTTCTACGGTATAACCCCATGATGAAGCGTTGGCGCCTGTGATGTCAGGGTTGAATTTCGGCAGTTGCACCGATTTCCTCTGCCCTGCGTCAGATGCCGTGGTTTGCAAAGCCCGCACTAGTTCAATTAGATTTTTATTCTGTAATTCCATGATGGTAGGCCATGGTCCATCTAATGTTGTAGGTGAAGGGTCTGATCCCACTTCTGTAATATTTTCTTCACTCATTTCGTTCGCGCAGCGAGTTTCGGTCTCACTCAACTGAACTCGAGACGCACAATCCTTGTGTGCGTCTTCCACCGAACCACACTCGGCGTCAGCGACAGAACGCTGGCGCTCCGCTAAAACGGCTCTTCTAAAGTTACAAAATGCAAACAACCAATCACAGCTCAATTAGAAGCTGATGCAATATTTCCATAATAATGTAATTACTATTCTTGTGAAATACCCAAAACACATACACTCTCTCAAACGTACGCACCGAAGCTCAGGGACTATGTAAGTCCCTTCTATTAAAAACAATTGCCAAATATATGATTACGGTCAACGTAGATACTGAGGATGGGTTAGAAAATGGGGCAACAGGCATTTTGATGCAAATATATTTCGATGCATCCAGCGCCCCAAATGTTTTATGGATGCAATTTCCAGAGGATAGTGTAGGAGTACTTGCTCGCTCAAAGTGCACTCATCGTACAGAATCATCGTGGACCCCCATTCAAAAAAATAGCTCGAAATTTCCAATATAGGGAAAATGGGCAAGTTTCCAGTTGTGCCTGCAGAAGATACCAAATCCAGCGAGCTACGTATAGCAGAGTAGTGGTCCACACTTGCTCCCGAATGCAGCGAGCTGCATTATACGTAGCTTGTAGTAGGGCAATAACTGCTTCGAGGTTGTTTATAATAGGAGATTTTCTTCCAATTAAGCACTGAAATGCTTCTTCGATCACATGTTTACCTGTTTGACAGTTCCGCTTTACACATTTTCTTCCATAACACAAGGCATTAACTGTCATATTGAAGACATCAGATCTGACAAATTAATGCTTATGTCGTCCGTTCTATGTTTCGTTGAAGCGTCTACTTACACAAACGAAAATGTAAATATTCCTGGATTTAGCAGTGTTTTCCGTCTTGATTGTGAGGTAATACCTAACGCAAGACGACCAAATAGGGAAATCATCATTTATGTTAGGGATAGCATTTTAAATAATGTATCAAGCTGCGTTAGTGTTAGGAAAGTAAATGGATCGTCAGTGTTTGAATATGCTGTATTTAGGTATAAATCGTTAAGCTTTGTAGTTGTATATAAAAGTCCGTCGTATCCAGTCCGATTGCTTAATACCGAAATCGAGTACCTGTTTCAGCAATATCCATTTTTGACAGAGAATTGTCTTATTTTAGGAGATTTTAATTTGTGTGAGCAAATTTGAATAGTCTAGGGCTTTATATAGCGAGTTAGTTAGCAGAAGCTTCAGAAGCCTATTAGATTTGAAAACGTCTACAACCAATTCTGATTCGCACATTCATTGGGCGTTTTCAAATCTAAAATCAGTGCTAGGACTTTTGAGACAGTTTACAGTTACCACAGTGGTTTTTCTGTTAGTATTCAGGATAGGCAATTTTAATGTAAATATATATATAAATATATATTTATTTTAACTTATATACATTTTTAATGTAAATATTTCAAATATATAAATATGTAAATAATTTTATAGCATGATTATTTTCTTGTTAAAAATATGTATTATAATTTAATGTATTTTTATTTCTTTTGTGGTTCAGAGCAATTTCTAGTCGAGTACTCTCGACTAGAGTTAACTTATTTGTTTTATTATATCCTGAACCCATTAAAAATGGTAAATGAGGTATAATGTTTTTGTTGAAATGTATGTAACAGGCAGAAGGAGGCGTGTCTTGATCAGGATGACAAGCCGAGTTGATATAGCCCTGTCCGTCTGTCTGTCCGTATGTATGAACGCGTCGATCTCAGAACCTATAAAAGCTAGAGACTTGCAATTTTTTATATAGGTTCGTGTATGGCACGCGCAGATCGAGTTTGTTAAAAAAAAACGATAACCACTTGCGTTTTAATGTTATTGATTAAAAACGTAATCGAAGTGCAGTTATTAAATTATATCTCCCACGTCTTTATAGCTAGAGTCCCCACAATTTCAATATATAATTTTTTCACAGTTCAATATATAATTTGTGCAGTTTTGATTTTTGTTTGATTTTGGATACCGGCTCCAAAGCTCCTTAGATATTTAAATTGAAAATTGAACATAGTTGCAGATAAGGCCAACATATAAATGAGTTTGCATTTTTAAATTGAAAAAAAAATTTATAAAATATGTTGATTATATGCTGATCAAAATTCTTTAAGTCGCACAGAAGTTATGTAACAAAATGTTTGACTAATTAACAAACACACAATAAGGAAAGCGCTGCAGTGCCAAGAAGCAGTTATATTGTACATGTACACACATACACATATATGTTGTAAGTTGTTAGTTCTATGCTAATCGGGTGTTTTTTTAATTATACTATTTCACGTAGTGATATAGTATATTGGGTTTGTGCACTGTCCGTCATGCTGTCCGTCCGTCTGTCCGTCTTTCCGTATGAACGCAAAAAATATCCACGCTATTGAAGCTAGACACTTGAAATTTGAAATATATACTCGTGTATACCCTCGTCTGATAAAGTGTCAAGATTTTCCCGATACGCCCACTAGGGGCGTGGCAAATCGGAAAATGCATTTTCCTGTATCTCAGAAACACTACTTCTAGAAGGGCTAGAGAGTTGCGATTTTCACTGAACACTCATGTCGACATCCGATACGCCCACTAGGGGCGTGGCAAATCGGAAAATGCATTTTCCTGTATCTCAGAAATACTACTTCTAGAAGAGCGAGAGAGTTGAAATTTTAACTGAACACTCATGTCAACATCCCAAAATCAAAAAGCTATGGCGGATATATCTACGCCCATTGGGGGGCGTGGCAAATCGGGTCAAACTGTATCTTCTACAGTTTTAATGCTAGAACGCCCAAATTTGGCACGTGGGTTACTGTTACGCTCCCATTTTTATGGCCACGCCTACTAGGGGCGTGGCAAATCGGATTTGAAGATATAGTAATTTTACTAGTTTCGTTATGTATTGAGCACTATTGATGCTAGAGACTTGAGACTTGGTATATATACTCGGGTTAACATCCCACAATCGAAAAGCTATGGCGGATATATCTACGCCTTCAGGGGGCGTGGCAACTAATATGAGCTTATATCTCCCACAGTTTTAGTGCTAGAAGCTTCAAAATTGAATGTTAAGTTACTGGGGGCCTCCTCTTTCGATTCCCCAAAAATTATTGTTACGCCCTAAAAGGGGCGTGTCATACAGAAAAATACCCTGTAATTTTCGCATTTTTCGAATGTAAGCATCCAAACTTTACAGTTATATTCCTGAACGCCCACTCTATGCACATGCCAAAAATTATTTGTTTACGGCCACTGGGGGCGTGGCAAATAAAATCTGAAACATGTGCAGCTTCTGAGCCAATAACGCGCCAAATAATGACTTTGTGACGTTTGACCTTCTCTTTTGATTTGTCAAATTATATATATATATGTTTGAATAGAATATTTTATTAATATAAAATAACTAAATAAAGAATATATAACAAAAATATCAACATGACCGCACCGGGGTTCGAGCCCACACCTCTACGCTCGCCAATGAACTTAAATCACATGTTCAGAGTTGCCACCTCTCTCATTTTGAGAGATGACATCTCTCTCGATTTAGGTGCGTGTTTTTGCTAAGGTAAGGGTTCGATCCTAATTGAAACTGTCTGGCCACCTCCAATGAAAAGTTGTAATCTGCAGCTAATTTGAGCGGCGCAAGTGGGGGATTTAAGGTTAAATTTTAAAAAATATAGATGCCCCTGTGTGCTGCTGGGACGTGAAATAGTATTTCGCTGTCGGTTGCGTCCGACAGCAACGTTCTTACTTGTTTTTTTTTTTTTTAATTTTATTTATTTTTTATTTTATTATTTTATTTTTGTTTTTAATTTTTTAATATTATTTTGTTATTTATTTAGTATTTAAATTTAGGAATTAAAAATTAAATTTTGGAGAAATTTGACGACGGTATCCAAAATTTAATAAAAATCAATATTACATAACAAATTTTTTCGGCGACTAGCTATTAAGACGTGGGAGATAAAATTTAATAACTTAATTTGATGACGGTTTTAATCGACAACATTAAAAAAGTAGTGGTTACCGTTTCAATTTCAAGTCTCTAGGTTTTATAGGTTCTGAGATCGACGCGTTCACACAAACGGACGGCCGGACGGACGGATAGGGGCTAAATCGATTAGACGTGTCTAACTGATCAAGAATATATATACTTTATGGGATCTGCCACGCCTCCTTCTGCCTGTTACATTAAAACCATTATACCCTGATTTCACATTTTCAATGGGTTCAGGGTATACAAATAAAACAATCGCGTTTATTTCTGCCGGTTTTATCTAAGTTTACACCTCAGAAGTGGGATATACACACGTTAATAGCCATATGCGCTAAAATATTGGGGACAAAGGAGGAAATTGAATATTGCTGCGGGCTCGCGGCATTGACGTACAGGCTTCGACCACTGTGGTGCAGCTTAGGCGCCTCTACAATGAAGCGGTCGACCATACTGGAGGAGAGCTTGTAAATGCTCCGGAGCCAAAAAGAGCGCCAACGCTTGCTTTCACAGTCGCGATGGCCACCGATGCGGTCCACGATGACGAGATGCAGGGGGCGCCATGCCCCGCCACAGCTGTCGTACGGCAGATGCCTGCGTTGGCCACTGCCGTGTCGGCGGCTCCTCGCTCTGTACTTACCACCGCTGCTGTTGCATAAATGACGGGTGCCGCAGCGTCGACGGTTGACAAAACAACTGCCGACCCTTAAACAACTGTGTTTTTGCGCACAGTCACCGTGCATCGCTATGACGACCTTAAAGACGTGCTGCGGAAGGAATTTGGGCGGGCGCTCAGTGCCGAGGAGGTATACGCGAAGCCATCACCGCCAAGCGGGAGAGGGATTTCTGAGGTACCTATTAAAAATGCAAGAGATTTCCATGCATCAGGCAATCCATAAAGGTGAGCTGGTCGATCTCATAACCGACGGACTGCGGGAAGAGTCGCGTACCGTAGGCATGCTATACGCTGGCCGCACCCTGCCTGAAGAACCTGCTGGAACGTTACGGCGTCGACTCTGAGCCGAGTCGTCAAAGCAGGCTGCCACAGTGCGTCAGCAGTCTAGGACCGCAGTGACGACCAGCAAGAAGTGAGGTTCTACAATTGTTCGGCGTTTGAGCACGATAAGAGGCAATGCCCAAAGCCGTCTCGTTATCTCGAAGCCTGCTTTAAATAAGGAAAGGCCGGGCATGTATAAAAGACGTGCCCGATGAGGATCTGGGCAGCTGCCAGTAAGCAGGCTACCACACTGTAGAGGTGTCCCGAACAGCTGGATCCGCTGCAAACGGTGAGTGTTGCCTTTATTTTTGGGTCAGGAATGCAGTAAGTTAAGTCTGAAGTTTTCTTTGCTCGATTCGGGCAGCCCTCGGTCGTTATTTAGGGAATCGGCGATCACAAAATCCTGCCGTCTTCGCCCAAAACTTATGTTCTGCCGTAGCCTCGGAGGAGACCGATTGTTGTCACTGGGCAAAATAATGTGCGTTCTGCGCATCAATAATTCTAGAACAATATTCAATGAAATGTTTATACTCCCTAATTCAGCAACTCCGTTACCCGTTATGTTGGGGGGCTGGATGTATTAAAAGAAGGCCAACATTATATTGTGCCTGTTTGAGAACCAATGCTACAAAGATCTGCCGAGACCAATAGGGGATGTTCCAAAGAATTCACTGCGGTCCTGACACACGATATTTCAGTACACACAGACTTCGTAGGTGTGCTGGTCATAACAGGGTTACCGAGTCCATTGAGACGCCGCCGAGGCAGGTAGTTGTCGAGGGAACTGAGAGTAAAAGCGACATTAGCGGTTATGAATGCTATAGACGTACAACTACCGGACCAATATTGCTGCCAGAGCAGTCAGACGTGATGCGGAATAATGGGCCACGCTGCAAAAAAGTGTCTATTATACCTTGAAGTTGTCCAAAAAATGAGCCACTGCGGCGTTGCCCAAGATATGCAGAGCAGACTGCGAAAGAAAAATTAAAAGATGTAGCCAGTCTCAGTGAGCTTTATCATTGCATGACCTGCTGCACCAAGTCAAAGCGTTATGAAATGCTGAGCACATCTGGTAATGCTGAGGTCAGAGTTTGCCAAATGATGACCCAAATATAGAGCGTCTGCAACGATAGCATGCAGCGACGCAAGCAATATAGATAAACAAATTGCAGAGTATATGTGAACACGCGAGAAGAAATTACCAATGGGCTCGCGGAAGCTCTACGTTCGCAGAAAAGCAGACAGCTTACCAGGTGGAAAGACGGCAGCTAAAGAAGGCCATATGGAAAAATAAACGGGACTACTTTTAAGACCTATGCGACTCCTGGGGCAGGTCATTCAAAAAGGTGGCCAAAAGACCTTACCCCGGCCAACAAATGTAGCCTACGGATCGATTGGACCTTAATCAATCGTGGAAACGCTATTCCCAGATGGGCTGAGCTCAATTTATAAACTTAAACCAGGATTCGAAACTTATACTGGATGCACTGGCACAATTTAATATCCATAAACATCTAAAAGAGATTATAAAGAGTAACTTCAGAGGAAGGACAGTTATGTTATTTGCGGCTGCCAATGTCTTCAATCGCTCGGGGGGGGGCTTAGCGCGTAAGATAACGCGTGGGTATCTTTTAGAATCTATATTTATTTATTAAATATAATTGACAAAACGAGTGTCACTTAAACACAAACTAAACAATTTTGTTTAAAGCCTAAAAACAAACAGATCAAATGTTTCAAAATATCACCAACCCGTGGGGGGTTATTTTATTTGCCAGTCCGGCCGTCTATGCCCCAGTTCACAGCAACCTATTGGCCAAGCACCAAAGTTGGAAGAAATTAAGATCATCTTGAAAGCATTGATGATTGATTGTGTTAGAATAAGAAAGGCAAAGTTTTTACGTCATCAGCATACATGAAGATCTTTGAATAAGAAATACAACTGGGAAGGTCGTTGATAAATACAGTAAAAAGTTAAGGTCCGAGATGACTACCCCGAGGTACACCTGAAAGAAAAACGAAGATTTGTTTCGAAAAATATGTTCTCAACACAATTCTTTGAGTTCTACCCTGTAAATAGAATGATAACCAAGATAAGAGTTGAGGAGAAAACCCTAAGAGATCAAGCTTATGAAGCAATACTTCATAATGAACTGAATCAAATGCTTTGCTAAAATCTGTATAAATAACATCAGTTTGCATTTTATTTAAACAACTATCGTTTACTAGGTAAGTAAATTCAAGCAGATTAGTAGAGGTTGATCGATTAAGAACAAAGCCATGTTGTAGTGGCGAAATAATTGATTTACACAAATGCTGTAAAGTGGAAGTTATTATTTTTTCAAATAACTTCGGAATAGCCGATAGTTTGGCAATACCCCTATAATTAGAAATCTCAGATCGCCCACCTTTCTTATATAGAGGGATAATAAAAGACTCTTTTCCAAATAGACGGAAACACAGAGGTTTCCAGAGATAAGTTAAAAAGCTTTAGTAAAGGTAACTGAAGGGAATCACAACATTCTTTTTATAACACAACTAGGAATATTATCAGCTCCAGGTGAGAAAGACGATTTCATTGTCCCAATGACAGAAATCAGAGAATCAAGGGAAATATTGGAAGCGTTAACAATATTTGTAGAAGATATATATATATCAGTTTGCATTTTATTTAAAAAACCATCGTTTACTAGGGGAAGTAATTTCTAGCAAATTAGTCGAGGTTGATCAATTAAGAACAAAGCCATGTTGGAAAGGCGAAATAATTGATTTACAAAAATGTTGTAAGGTTGAGGTTATTATCTTTTCAAATAAATTCGGAATAGCCTATAGTTCGGCAATACCCCTAAAGTTAGAAAATGACAGACCTCGCATCTTTTTATACCTTGAACCCATTGAAAATGGGAAGTCAGGGTATAATGTTTTTGTTGAAATGTGTATGTATGTAACAGGCAGAAGGAGGCGTGGCAGACCCCATAAAGTATATATATTCTTGATCAGGATGACAAGCCGAGTTGATATAACAATATCCGTCTGTCCGTCCGTCTGTCCGTCCTTCTGTCCGTAGGTATGAACGGGTCGATCTCAGAACCTATAAGGGCTAGAGAAACTTTTTAGGTAAGTTCCTGTATAGCACGAAAATATCGAGTTTGTTTAAAAAATCGATAACTGTCTTAATTTTATTGTTATCGATTAAAATCGAAATCGATTCTCAGTTATTTAATTCTACCTAATTCATCTTTTTAGCTAGAGTCTTCAGATTTTGCCTTCGCCTCAAATTTGCAAAACACGTATTTTAGTACTAGAGACTTGTGCTTTGGCACATACATACATATGGATGACATGATAACGCCCAACAAGTTTGATAAAAATCGTTGCTCTAGAAAAAGTTATTAAACATTTAATTTCCCATAACTTTGGCATGCAAATAGCAGCCCAAGAACAGCTGACGCACCGACTTGCGCTTGTGTGTGCGTGTTTCTGTGTATGCGTGTGGTGCTTGTATTGTGCACACATATACATACATATGTATATAAAAGTAACGGATACTACACTGAACAGCGGTTCTTTGCAGGGTTCAGGGTATACCCTGGTCGAGCGGTATCGAATAGAGTTTCTTTATTTGTTTTATATAGAGGGATAATAAGAGACTCTTTCCAAATAGACGGGAACACAAAGGTTTCCAGAGATAGGTTAACAAACTTCAGTAAAGGTAACTGAAGGAAGTTACAGCATTCTTTTATAACAAAACTAGCAATATTATCAGCTCCAGGCGAGTTAGATGATTTCATTGCCCGAAAGGCTAAAGTCAGAGAAACAAGGGAAATATTGGAAGCGGTAATAATATTTGTAGAAGAGATATAATAAGGGTAAAAAGTTTTATAGGGGTCAAAAGATGAGTAATTTGATTGCAAGAAATCAGCAAAAAAGATCAGCGGAATCGTTGTCATTGTAAGAATTGGTAGACTCAAGAAAAAATGTGGAAGATGACTTACGTTTCAAATATACAAGGGAGCAAACTGCCTTTTGCAACGCATAACGTAATTCTCATAGCAACGGGAATTTAAAATATTAAAATTCGATTTGGCTATTGAATATTTAGACCAGATAATAGTGGGAGCAACAGTTTTAAAAAATTTTAAAACATTTAGAGTTAATTTTTCTTATATTATAAAGCGTCTGAGTAAACCATAAAGGTTTATTAGAAAAAGGCACAGGCAGACACATAGGAACACACTAATCTATAAGAAAGTTTAAAATGTTATAGAAAATAGTTGTTGCACAATTATCATCAACGGAATCGTATAACGTAGACCAATCTGTTGCACTAATAAGTTGGTTAAGCATAGCAAAATTTCACTTATTATTCACACAGGTTCACAAATTGGAGGAGTACTTAGGGACAGAGATACCTGCAATGTAGGATGGTAAATATCCTCAGGTATACAAAAGGGGGATGATCTAGAAACTTTAATTCATGAATCATCATTAATAAAAACCAGATCAAGAAAACGATTCAAATGATTTGAGATAGAATTCATCTGATTCATATAAATAGAAAGTAGTTCGTCACAGAAACAAGTAAGAGTGCTCTAGTCGAGACTGCTCGACTAAGAGATCCCCGAACCCTGCGAAGAACTGCGATTCCTAAGAAACGCTAATATTCTCCGTTAGTTTTATACAGAGCTTGCAAATGACAATTAAGCGTTTTTTCGTCACGCGCAAAGTCAGAGCAGGAGCGAAAAACAGAAAATATTCCGCTCTCGTTCTGAACAAGAGCGATTTTTCTTGTCTGAATCGGTCTTCGCATGAGGGTTGTTTTTTGGGTTTTTTTGCCTCGATCTTTATTGCTGAACATCTATTCGCGAGCGAAAATTTTTCTGCTCGCGAGCTGAGCCCTCAGTAAGTGAGCAAATGACTGAAAAAGTCAATGCAAAAGGTCTTTTGGTACTCTCACATTAATTTGCCTTTTGGAATAAAATACTTTTTTTGGTTTTAAGATTTTATTTAACTAGTACTAAACTTATACTGCCTATTGTTAAGTTTAACAAGTAAGAACGTTGCTGTCGGACACAACCGACAGCGAAATACTATTTCACGTCCCAGCAGCCCACAGGCGCCTCTATCACATTATATTTTTTTTAAATTTAACCTTAAATCCCCACTGTCGCCGTTCAAATTAGCTGCAGATTAAAACTATTCATTGGAGGTGGCCAGACAGTTTCAATTAGGATCGAAGCTTAGAACCCTAACCTTAGCAAAAACACGAACCTAAATCTAGAGAGATGGCATCTCTCAAAATGAGAGAGGTGACAACTCTGAAAATGTGATTTAAGTTCGTTGGCGAGCGTAGAGGTGTGGGCTCGATTCCCGGTGCGGTCATGTTGATATTTTTGTTATATTTTCTTTATTTAGTTATTTTGTATTAATAAAATATTCTTTTCAAACATATATATATATTTATATATATAATTTAACAAGTCAAAAGACAAGGTCAAAGGTCACAAAGTCATTATGTGGCGCGTTATTGACTCAAAAGCTGCAGATGTTTCAATTTTGATTTGCCACGCCCCTAGTGGCCGTAGACAAATAATTTTTGGCATGTGCATAGAGTGGGCGTTCAGGAATATAACTGTAAAGTTTGGATTTTAATTTTTACAGCGTCGGTATTTTTTATTTTTAAGCTCTGTGTAAGCTGTTTTTGTTGTGAGTTGCTCTCTCAACACATTAATCCCCTCTTTGCCTTGTAGATTTTATTATTTTTGTTTTGGATTCTTTAATCCCAATTGTTAATATGACCTGTTGTAAAAAAAAAACTTGCTCTGATTCTACATTAGTGCAATTTTTAAGTTGCTAGTTGTGTGAGAATATAATGCACATTAAATGTGCTGGCCTTACATGGCGCGACTACGATAAGGTCCTGTCAACTGCTCAAATTGGTTGTGACTGTTTACGGTGGTCTTGTCCGTTTTGTTTGGAAAAACAAATACATTTTCAATTTTAAAAACTTAATAATGTATCAAAACTGCTGTCTAGTAAACTAGATGCTGATGGTAAATTATTGAGTCAATATGATTTTGAATCCTCTCAAACTGAGACATCTACTGCTTTTCTGTTGGTACCACCTTCCCTATCAATCATCCTACATTCGAGGTATCCTCTAATATGTGAACCTACTCCATCAAAACGTTAATTGTGCAACAAATATTTTCTATAACACCTTTAACTCTCTTCTTGAGGAGTGTGTTCCTATGTGTGTACCTGTCCCTTTTTCTAATAAACATCCTTGGTTTACTTAGACAATTTCCAATTTAAGAAACATAAAGTTTTTTAAAAATTTTAAATAGTCTAGCTCCACTAATAACTGGTCTAAATATTCGATAGCCAAGTCGAATTTTAACATTTCAAATTATCGTTGCTATGAGAATTACCTTATGCGTTACAAAAGGCAGTTTGCTCGTGACCCTAAGAAATTTTATTCCTTTGGGAATTTGAAACGTAAGTCTTGTTTACCTTCCACATATATGTATATCTGATACAAATATTATTAACGCTTCCAATATTTCCCTTGATTATCTGACTCTGACTCCCGGAACTAATAATATTCCTAGTTGTGTTATAAAAGAATACTGTGATTCCTTTCAGTTACCTTTACTAATGCTTTTTAATCTATGTCTGGGAGCCTCTGTGTTCCCATCTATTTGGAAAGAGACTTTCATTATCCCTGTATATAACAAGTATGAAAACTCTAGTCGAGAATATATGTTTAACAATAAAAACATTCATAAATATATCGAAATATTTATATTAAAAATGTCTTTAAATTAAAAATAAATATTATGTCTTATATAAATATATATTAAAAAATACTTAGGTTTAAATTCTCTATCCTGAATACTAACAGAAATACCACTGTTGTAACTGTAAGCAGTCCCAAAGTCTTAGCACTGATATATTCTGTGGATAGATTTGAAAACGCATTAATGTGCGAATCACAATTGGTTGTAGGCGTTTTCAAATCTAATAAGTCAAACTCGATAAATTATATAAAACACTATCTCTAACATAAATGATGATCCCCTATGTGGTCGTCTTGCGTTAGGTATTACCTCGCAATCAAGACGGACAACAATGCTAAACCCAGGATATTTACATTTTCATTAGCGTAAGTAGACGATTCAACAAAAACTAGATGAGAGGACTGAAAAATAAAGCTGTCAGATCTAATGTCTAACCTAATATCTAATATATAATATGACAGTTAATGCTTTGTGTGTTATGGAAGAAGATGTATAAAGGGGAACAATCAAGCAGGTGATCATAATGTGAACGATCAAACTTTTCGATGCGCAATCGGACTATTTGGGTTTGTGAATCTTAGGTGGAAGAAAATCTCCCATTATAAACAACCATGAAGCAGTTGATGCCCTACTACAAGCAACGTATAAAGCATCTCGTTGCATTCGAGAACATTCTGCTGGCACAGCTGGAAATTGCCTACGGTCAACAGAACCATGCTCATTTTTCCTATAATGGGAATTTATATCTATTTTTTTAATGGGGGACCCCGAAGATTTAGTTCGATGCGTACAATTTGAACTACACTATTGTAGTTTGTTCACATATCGAATGTTCACTGTACTCAGTGAAATGCATTAGAACTGGCTACAATATTCATATATATAAATCCAATATATATTTCACTGAGTACAGTAATCATTCGATATGTGAACAAACTACAATAGTGTAGGAGTACTTATATACAAACATGCTCAAAAATATTTGAGCAAGCTAATTTTTTTTTCACTTTGCACTTTAACGGCGTTTGTTGTTGTTGTAGTTAGTCTGATGTGCAAAAGATGCATACCGTTAGAAAGTTCGGTCTGTCTAGAATCATATGAAAGAAGAAGGGATAAAGATAGCGGCACATACGACCTGCGCCCCTTAAGAATTGGGTTGGAATCCATCCTTTGTGACATGGCGCGTTGTCTTGTTGTAGCATCCAGTCGGTGGTTGGAAAAAGTCGGTTGCCAGAAGGAAAAGCATGGTCATTTAAAATGTCGATATAGCCCGTTTGTTTTAAAGTCCCTTCGATTGGTGTAAGGTCTCCAAACCCGTAGTAGCAAACACATCCCCAAAACATTACGGGACCTCCTCCAAATTTGTTCCAGGGCTGCACAGCCGTGTTCTTTTGACTCTTTCGAAGGTGCATAAATCGCTTTCCAAATGAGCCTTGATATTTAAAAGCCGCCTCATCCGTCCACAATACATTGTGCCAAAACTCTACAGGCTTTTGTATGAATTTCAATGCAAACTCTAGCCGTTTGGCTTTGTTTGCTGGGCTTATGTCAACAATCTTCCGGACCACGTACATTTTTATATTAATTTCTTTCATCCTGCGATAGATAGTGCTACTGCTGACTTTCTTTTCAATTAAATTTTCTGATGCCGCTGCAACTTTTACAGGACTTATTGTTGAATTCTCTGCAATCTCTCCCAATATTCGTCTGCATTGCCTTGGATCAAGTGCATGATTAGGTCCAGATCTTTTTAAATTGTTCAAATTTCCCTTTCCTTTCCTTTTTTTGTTCAAAAAGTACACAGTATTACGTGAAATTTTGTACATCTTTGCCAAGGCCGATGCGGAGGTTCCACCCTTGAATTTTGTTTCGATCTCCGATCGAACCTCAACAGAAAGCTCTTTGGTTTTTACCATTTTAATTTCGAGACAATAGCAAACTATTATGCACTTGCTAAACTACACTTTGCGGACGCAAATCAAAGAATAAATGTTACTTTTGCACTGCTCAAATAATTATGACACGCATAAAATGTGCTCAAATACTTTTGAAAAGAGATGAGCAATTTTTCGTTTGCTTTGATTTTGTCGTATGTGCCGTTATCTTTATCCCTTCTTCTTTCATATGATTTTATACAGACCGAACTTTTTAACGGTATGCATCTTTTGCACATCAGACTAACTACAACAACAACAAACGCCGTTAAAGTGCAGAGTGAAAAAAAAATTACGTTGCTCAAATACTTTTGAGCATGTCTGTATATATATATATATATATATATATATATATATATATATATATATGTATATATAATAATGTTTTGTCTCAATCGAAGATTGATTTTTTATAAAAATAATATATATCAAATCAAAATCAAAATTACATACAAAAGATATAAAACTAAAAAAAAATTTGGGGACTCTAATCCTCTCGTCAACTACCGCTTTATTCTCAATATTGACCTCATTATCATCCTGTACTGCGTTGAATCGCTACAGGTTATGGGCCCAACACGCATCAAATGCGCGTAAAGTGATAGAATCCAATAATTTATGGATATGTGTATGCACACTAAAGTGAAATAATTTCGAGAAGTGGTGAAATAGAATTTCACAAGAAGTGTTGTTGTTGTTGCTTGTGTAGCTCAACATCGTTGATTGTGTAGCACAGAAAACTTAGTTGTTGTTGTTGTTGCTTGTGTAGCACAGAATAATTATATAAACAAAATCAAAATGAGTATCGCAAATGTGCGCATAGAGCCTTTGGGTAAACAAAATTATGATACCTGGAAAATTCAAGTACAAGCTCTGTTAACAAAGAACAACAATTTGTATAAACGCACAGAAAACTAAATTCAATTCATTTTCAATTGTTTAGCCAATAGCACCATCTATGGTTCGATAGAATAACGCCATCAATGTTTCGATTTATTGAACAGCTGATAATTAGCAAATCATAGCGCCATCTATTGGAAATATGTACACTAAAACTTGCTCTTGTTAAAATTTGCTAGATGCACGCAGTTCAATGTGTATGTGTGTATGTGTGCACATGTATAGGAAAACAATCTGCTTTGCGTTGCTGGTCACGTGTGTGGCCGATTGGCCAAACGTTTTGTTTAATAACTTCTGCGCGAATTAATGGATTTGAATGAAATTTTAAGCTTATGTTCAATATTTTATTACATGTTTTAAAATTTTTAAAAATGTAAACCCATTCAGTTACTGGCTTTGAGTGCAACTAATCTCAATTTAAATATTTGGGTAAATTTGGAGCCGGTATTCAAAATTTAACAAAAATCAAAATTACATAAAATATATATAAAACTTACAAAAAATTTGGGGACTTTAGCAATAAAGACGTGGGAGACATAATTTTATAACTAACAATTCATAATGTTTTTAATCGATAACATTAAAAATAAAATAGTTATTGACTTTTTTTTAACAAACTCGATCTTTTCGTGCTATACAGGAACCTACATAACAAATTTGAAGTCTCTAGCTCTTATATCTTCTGAGATCGACGCGTTAAAACATACGGACAGACAGACAGACGGACAGGGCTAAGTCGACTTGGCTCTCCCTGATCAAGAATATATATACTTTATGGGGTCTGCCACGCCTCCTTCTGCCTGTTACATACATTTTCACAAAACCATTATACCCTGAATTCCCACTTTCAATGGGTACAGGGTATAAAAATGATTAATTGTAGGAATAAGGGAACTTAAACTAGGATTAGAGGTCCAAGTAGTGTTCGGTGTATTAAAGTCACTCAACACAAGAAAGAAATCATGTCCATAAATTTCTTTAATGAAAGCCAAATGTTGCGGATAAACTTCAACATCAGAAGAGGGGGGAATAATAAAAAGGGAGCAAGACTTAAGAGTTAATTTAACAGCAAATATCTCGACATCATCAGATAACAAGTAAGAAAACTCTTGTCGAGACCGCTCGACTAGGGTATACCCTGAACTCTGCGAAGAACCGCTATTCCGTGCATTCTCCGTTTCTTTTATAAAACATATGTTTGTATGTGCCAAAGCACAAGTCTCTAGTATTTGATATACGGGACTTACAAATTTGATGCGAAGGGGGGCGTGGCACTCAAAATTTAACAAAAATCGAAATTGCATAACACTAAATGCACTAAATGCCTGTTACATACATTTCAACAAAAACATTATACCCTGATTTCCCATTTTCAATGGGTCCAGAGTATAAAAAGGTGGCAAGATTTAAGAGTTAGTTTAACAGCAACTATCTCGACATCATCAGATGCTGAAAAATGAATGGTTCGGTGAGAGTATTAGATTTAACACCTAATAAGACACCTCCACCTCTACAAGTCAGTCGATCATGTCTATAAATAGAGAAATCATTCGCGAGAATCTCACTATCATAAACATTCGAGCTTAGGCCACGACGTTGTTATAATAAGTGCAATTTTGCTTTGCTTATTAGTACAACAGATTGGTCTACGTTATATGATTTCGTTGATGTTAATTGTGCAACAACTATTTTCTATAACATTTTAAACTATTTTTTTTTGTTCAGTGTCCGTCATGGTGTCCGTCCGCCTGTCCGTATAAACGTAAACTATTTCCACGTTATTGAAGCTAGAGACAAATTTTAAATATATACATTTATTATAATTTTTATATGTTTTTTTTTTCTTCGGCTAGAGAGTTGTCGACGTCTCAAGATCAAAAAGCTATGGCGGATATATCTACTCCCATTAGAGGCATCAACCTGTATCTTCTACAGTTTTAAAGCTAGAACTCCCAAGTTTGGCACGTGGGTTCCTATTAAGATGCGGTCACGCCCACAAAGGGCGTGGTAAATCGGAAAGTGCATTTTCCTGTATCTCAGAAATATTACTTTTAGAAATTCTAGAGAGTTAAGATGGGAATGAACACTCACGTCGACATCCCAAGATCAGGAAGCTATGGCGGATATATCTAGGACCTTTGGGGCATTGCAAATAAGCTTAAACGGTATCTTCTATAGTTTTAAAGCTAAACGCGCAAATTTGGCACGTGGGTTACTTTGATGAAGCGTTGGCGCCTGTGATGTCAGGGTTGAATTTCGGCAGTTGCACCGATTTCCTCTGCCCTGCGTCAGATGCCGTGGTTTGCAAAGCCCGCACTAGTTCAATTAGATTTTTATTCTGTAATTCCATGATGGTACGCCATGGTCCATCTAATGTTGTAGGTGAAGGGTCTGATCCCACTTCTGTAATATTTTCTTCACTCATTTCGTTCGCGCAGCGAGTTTCGGTCTCACTCAACTGAACTCGAGACGCACAATCCTTGTGTGCGTCTTCCACCGAACCACACTCGGCGTCAGCGACAGAACGCTGGCGCTCCGCTAAAACGGTTCTTCTAAAGTTACAAAATGCAAACAACCAATCACAGCTCAATTAGAAGCTGATGCAATATTTCCATAATGATGTAATTACTATTCTTGTGAAATACCCAAAACACATACACTCTCTCAAACGTACGCACCGAAGATCAGGGACTATGTAAGTCCCTTCTATTAAAAACAATTGCCAAATATATGATTACGGTCAACGTAGATACTGAGGATGGGTTAGTAAATGGGGCAACAGGCATTTTGATGCAAATAGATTTCGATGCATCCAGCGCCCCAAATGTTTTATGGATGCAATTTCCAGAGGATAGTGTAGAAGTACTTGCTCGCTCAAAGTGCACTCATCGTACAGAATCATCGTGGACCCCCATTCAAAAAATAGCTCGAAATTTCCAATATAGGAAAAATGGGCAAGTTTCCAGTTGTGCCTGCAGAAGATATAACTATATACAAAAGCCAGCGAGCTAGCAAAGTGGTGGTCCACACTTGCTTCCGAATGCAGCGAACTGCATTATACGTAGCTTGTAGTAGGGCAATAACTGCTTCGAGGTTTTTTATAATAGGAGATTTTCTTCTTCTTCGATCACATGTTCACCTGCTTGACAGTTCCGCTTTACACATTTTCTTCCATAACACAAGGCATTAACTGTCATATTCTATGTTTCGTTGAAGCGTCTACTTTTTTGAGGTAATACCTAACGCAAGACGACCAAATAGGGGAATCATCAATTATGTTAGGGATAGCATTTTAAATAATGTATCAAGCTGCGTTAGTGTTAGGAAAGTAAATGGATCGTCAGTGTTTGAATATGCTGTATTTAGGTATAAATCGTTAAGCTTTGTAGTTGTATATAAAAAGTCCGTCGTATCCAGTCCGATTGCTTAATACCGAAATCGAGTATCTGTTTCAGCAATATCCATTTTTGACAAAGAAATGTCTTATTTTAGGAGATTTTAATTTGTGTTTGAGCAAATTTGAATCGTCTTTATAGCTAAAGTCCCCACACTTTTTTTTGTTACTGCAATATATAATTTGTGCAGTTTTGGATACCGGCTCCAGAGCTCCTTAGATATTTTAATTGAAGATAGTTGCAAATAAGGCCAACATATAAATGAGTTTGCATTTTTAAATTGGAAAAACTTAATAAAATATGTAGATCATATACTGATCAAAATTCGTTAAGTCGCACAGAAGTTATGAAACAAAATGTTTGACTAATTAACAAACACACAATAAGCAAAGCGCTGCAGTGCCAAGAAGCAGTTATATTGTGCATGTACACACATACACATATATGTGTGTAAATATATGTATTCATACATAAATTCTAAAAGATTCTTAGAATTGCCGCAACTGCGATTGAATTTGACAATTGTTTACTGAGAGTTTATTTAAGATTTTCCTTCTCCGATTTAATTGATGTTGTAAGTTGTTAGTTCTATTCGGATTTATTTATTTATTTATTTATTCAACTTAAACACAAATTAACAATTTTGTTAAAGCCTAAGAACAAACAGATAAAATGTTTCAAAATATCACCAACCCGATGGGGGGTACTTTATTTGCCAGTCCGGCCGGCTATGCCCCCGTTCACAGCCCTACATGGTCAGTGATATTATTGATTGGTCGCCCTGTTTTGTAGCGTGGGAAATTACTGTTTTAGCGGGGCGACAGCGTCTTTTTATGTAGGTTCCTGTATAGCACGAAAAGAACGAGTTTGTTTAAAAATTGATAACTGTCTTAATTTTAATGTTATCGATTAAAATCGAAATCGATTCTCAGTTTTATAATTCTATCTATATCTGTTGCACTAATAAGTTGGTTAAGCAAAACAAAATTTCACTTATTATAACAACTATGTTTTGATGGAGTAGGTTCACAAATTGGAGGAGTACTTAGGGACAGAGATACCTGAAATGTAGGATGGTAAATATCCTCAGGTAAACAAAAAGGGGGATGATCTAGAAACTTTAATTCATGAGTCATCATTAATAAAAACCAGATCAAGCAAACGATTCAAATGATTTGAGATTGAATTCATCAAGTAAGAGTGTCTCTAGTCGAGACTGCTGGACTAAGAGATCCCCTGAACCCTGCGAAGAACTGCGATTCTTAAGTACCGCTAATATTCTCCGTTACTTTTATATGTACATATATATGTAGCAATCAATACATACACTCACACAGACTCGCGCACAATAGCACACAATCTGCTAACTGTGCATTATGACTCACCAGCTTAGCTGCTGCTGCAAGACGCCGATAATATGAGATATTAAATGTTTGATAACTTTTTTTCTAGACCAACGATTTTGATCAAATTTGTTGCCCGTATTCATGACATTCATATGTGTAAGTTATTCCAAGTTGTTCCTACTTGGAAGGTGATTCCGAGAAAAACCATGGATTTACTCAAATGAGTGTTTATTACCAGACAGCACGATCGCGTCTGCTTGGGTTCAATTCTTCCACTAAAATCTGAAAGACAAGTTTTCTTCTTATAGCTAGCCTTAACATGTCGCCGAGCCGGGCGTCGCTGGGGACAAATGGTGACCCGGAGCGTCGCGCGGGTGTCGCATTTCGCACTCGCGGTCTGGCATCAGCATAATCGCGGGATCCCGGATGCTCGTGGCTACGAAGTTAATGGCTTTGATGCATTGTCAGCATTGTCATAACAGAGACAATGTTAAATGCCAAACTTAACTTAGCCATAACTGAATCAGTTCTGGCTAGTGTTAGCCACTCCTCCCCTTAAGTTATGACCGTCCTCGGTCATTCCAATACCTTGTAGAACAACCTGGACGCGCTCTTGCACCCTCTTCTTCCTTCGGTAGTTGATTAGCCATGCGATGGCAGCCACTGTTCCGCATATGCATGAGGCTACAATTGGCCTCTCGTTCAATCGGGTGTTTAGTTCATCTATGTGCCTCAGGTTATCTTCACTCATCTGATGCAAGAAGGGCATGCTCAATACCTTCTGGTGTTCCACGACATCGAGCACCGGCGATGAGGAAGAACCCGGAATCTTCCGGATGACACCGTTGAGATTGGTGAATTTGGTACCATTGACGTAAGCGGTACGGGCGTACATGACCAGATAGGTTCCGTTGACTTTGACTTCTGGTCCGTCGTCAACGCTCACCCGGGCAGGCCTGTCGTTGATTACGACGACTCCCTCATCAACCACTGATATTGGAGCCAGGTGGCTTGGCTGCGTGTTGCAATGGGCTATGCTGCCCGCATGCAGTTCTTGGGCACACGTACTAACCGCTGACTCCTTGCAGAAATGCATGTGCGACGATGCGCGGCATGAATGTATTGCGATGATCTTTCCATCGCAGTCAGCTACGGTGTTCTCCGGAACTTGCAGTAGTGTTCTGGCGTGGGCGACAGAGAAAACTATAACCTTCTTACATATTAACTTAAGTTTAGGGAATTTAATTACAAAATGTATTTCTTTATCGTTTGCAAATATATTAATGCTAGAAACATTTAACATTTGGGTTACGCTAATTTCTGCGAAGTCGCTGTCATTGATGATTATAGGGTTTATTATGTTAATGGAAGCCAAGTGATAGCGATAATAATGTTTTCGATTTCTAACGTTAGTATCCTATTCTTAGCAAGAAATATAAGTGTTCGGTATCAATTTGTTGTGACTTTTTTAACTTTAAGATTTCATTAACAGTGACTGTGAGAGCATTTATTTATTTTTGTGTGTGGGAATTTATCATGATTTGTCTATTGTTTTCGTTGACCAACTCGAGTTGCGTTAGTTGAACATCCCTAAAGTCGTCAGCGTCAGGCGTTCCGGCTATTAGCGCCTTATCTAAGATATCTAAGCTCCTAGCATGTCTATGGTGGACGCCCAGAGTTGCCAACAATGTTGTCAAGTGGTTTGCGTCCGCCTCTAGAATCTTTCGGATGTGCGACTGGGCGAAAAGGTCTGCCATTTCCAACGTGTCCTGTACAAGTCTCTCGTACTTTGTCAAGTTTGTCGTATGTCTCAGGAGCTTGGTCTCATTCCATACTACCACGTCCCCATCGATAATCGGGATGTAGTCCGCGTGTGAGTAGTCCGTCAACTTGGCCGTTGAAAGCGTAGCCCATAATATTAGCCCTAGAAGGTACCTGAAAGGATTGTAACTTCAGTGAATGGTGACTGCTGGATTCCCTAAGCCGTAGTTTGCTTAGTGCTGCTAGTGTTTTTCAAATTTTTTAGTTTTTTTTACCTAAGGTTGTCCTATGGACCCCCTCCCTTTTATGAGAACTGTTGTTCCCAAATCTGCTTCTATTATTTCCTCGATGTATAAGAGGCTTAACTTATTTCCTAACCGCTTATTTGCCTTAACATACACTACCTCACCTACCTCAAATACTCTATTCCGTCTTTGCGGGTTATTTCTGTCCATCTGTGTAGTCTGAACTTTTGATAGCTTGTTAATTACGTCTGGTTTTAGCTCATGCGGTGACGAGTGAATCACGTCAACCGGCACTCTGTCTATGACTGAGTGGAATGACCGGTTATATTCTTATTGTGGCCTGCAGTATGGCCTCAACAGTATCAGTAATACCCCTTTGCTGGGATAGGCATCTTGCCATATCACCTAGGGTGCTGTGAAATCTTTCTACCTTCCCATTTGACGTGCTGTGAAGTGGGGGGACATTCACGATATCAATGCTATACTGATTTTTGTACTATTTCACGAAGTGATATAGTATATTGGGTTTGTGCAATGTCCGTCATGCTGTCCGTCCGTCTGTCCGTCTGTCCGTATGAACGCAAACCATTTCCACGCTATTGAAGCTAGAGACTTGAAATTTGAAATATATACTCGTGTATGCCCTCGTCTGATAAAGTGTCAAGATTTTCCCGATACGCCCACTAGGGGCGTGGCAAATCGGAAAATGCATTTTCCTGTATCTCAGAAACACTACTTCTAGAAGAGCTAGAGAGTTGAGATTTTAACTGAACACTCATGTCGACATCCCAAAATCAAAAAGCTATGGCGGATATATCTACGCCCTCAGGGGGCGTGGCATCTAATATCAGCTTATATCTCTCACAGTTTTAGTGCTAGAAGCTTCAAAATTGGATGTTAAGTTACTGGGGGCCTCCTCTACCAATTCCCCAAAAATTATTGTTACGCCCCAAAAGGGGCGTGACATACAGAAAAATACCCTGTAATTTTCGCATTTTTCGAATGTAAGCATCCAAACTTTACAGTTATATTCCTGAACGCCCACTCTATGCACATGCCAAAAATTATTTGTCATTTTGAGAGATGCCATATCTCTCGATTTAGGTGCGTGTTTTTGCTAAGGTATGGGTTCTAAGCTTCTATCCTAATTGAAACTGTCTGGCCACCTCCGATGAAAATTTTTAATCGGCAGTTAATTTGAGTGGCGACAGAGGGGACTTAAGGTTAATTTAAAAAAAATATAATGTTATAGATGCCCCTGTGGGCTGCTGGGACGTGAAATAGTATTTCGCTGTCGGTTGCGTCCGACTGCAACGTTCTTACTTGTTTAACATTGATCTTATCGTTTCCGAATTGAACGACGCTTCATTGTCGCAGTAGATCGTTTTAATATTGGCACCTTTACATCCGAAATCGTACGTGATGCGATAGGTTGAACCATTCAAACTTCGATAACTTTTCAATGGCGGTCAAGAAATGCTTTCCTGCTGTAGAGTAAATGTCCATGTGGATGATCTCTCCAGCGCAGGATGGGGATTTGAGTAGCTCCAAGTTCCTGTTTCTTGGGGGGCTCCAAGTTCCTCTTTTTGGTGGGGGGCGAAGGTACTGTACCTTGGCACAGATTTTGCAGCTCATAACGACTTCCGCCGCAATCTTGCACATGTTCGGAAAAAAGTATTCTCTAAGCACCTGTTTTTCATTTTCCTGTGCTGCCCTGTGAGCTCGATTGTGCTCAGATACGACTATTTCTCTCTGTTCATCCCTGTTAAAAATGTCCCTCACTCTGTTCTTGCAGTACCAGAACTTGGTAGACGGAAAAGTTTCGACAAGCGCATGCTGCCAGGACTGGTAACTCGCAGTTAATAGCGTTTACTACCTCTGGGCTAACGGCCTCTTTGACTATGTCAATAAGCGCGTCCCAGTCTTTGAACAGAATTTCGTGTCGGATTTTTTGTTTGAAAAGTACTGATGTCCGTTGCCACGGATGCTCTGCCTCTTCCAGAACCGCTCCGATACCGGAGGAAGAAGCGTCCGCTGTGAGGTCAAACGGTTTTCTAAAGTCTGGGTAGTGAAGGATTACATCATCCGAAGCTAAGATGTTTCCGAGCTTGTCGAAAGCATCGAATTGCTTTTCAGATAACTCTACAGGGATTTGTCTGAACTTTTGTTTGCTGATTTTGCCGTTCTCTCCCTTTAATATATCTGTTAGTGGCTTCGCGATTGCAGCAAAGTCTTT
Organism: Drosophila repleta; assembly: GCA_018903745.1. Classification (NCBI taxonomy): domain Eukaryota; kingdom Metazoa; phylum Arthropoda; class Insecta; order Diptera; family Drosophilidae; genus Drosophila; species Drosophila repleta. Next base: position 62,000 of record JAEIGN010000655.1, read on the forward strand.
GACGAAGAATCTATAATAGCTCGCGAGACCTGAAAAGGATCTTACCGCGAACAGACTGGTCGGTACTTTGAAATTTTGAATTGCTTTTACCTTGTCTTCGCTGGTCTTTGTACCGCTGCCGCGTTGGTTTTTTGAAAAAATGATGACATCATCGACGTAGACATAACAAGTCATGCCAATGTGCTCACGAAGCACGTCATCGATTGCCCTTTGGAAAATACTTCCAGCGTTCTTAAGGCCGAACGGCAGTCGGCAGAACTCGTACTTTCCTCCATTCACGGAGAAGGAGGTTTTCTGCCGATCTTGCTCCTCTGGGTTGATTTGGTGGTAGCCCGATTTCAGATCCAATGTCGTGAAATACTGGGCCTTTCCAAGGTTTGCCAATATCATGTTGATATTGGGCATAGGGTACTTATAGGCTACTGTTTTTTCGTTAAACTTTGCGAAAATCTATGACCAACCTTATTTTCCCCGCCCCCTGAGTCATCAACGCCTTTCTTGCCGACGACCCAGATTGGGTCTTTATATGGAGAGCGAGACGGCCGTATGATGCCATTTTTTTAACAACTCCTTTATTTCTTTGTTTACGAAGTCAGCTGCGCTCATTGGAAATGGGTAGAGTCTCGAATAGACTGGTTCATTGTCTTCAGTTCGGGTTGTTCCGACAACTGCCGTGTAATAAAAACTTGTTAAGCGTGATCATGTTATCCATATTGTGAGGAACATTATATTCAGGCACGTCTCAACCTGTATAATTGCATGTATTTATTCGCGTCGCACTCTCTGCGTTGATCGTGCACCGCTAGCTGAAGTGCCGTTCGTAGCCGCGAGAAAGTAGCCATTACCTTCACTCACGAGGGACATCAAGGACAAGGATATTCAGAGGAGTATCCTGGACGCA